>JADRCD010218994.1:0-10452 GCA_019843815.1 Montemys delectorum
GCTGGGCAGTGGTGGCACACACATTTAATCCCAGCACTTGGGAGGCAGAGGCAGGCAGATTTCTGAGTTCGAGGCCAGCCTGATCTACAGAGTGAGTTCCAGGACATCCAAGGCTGTACAGAGAAACCCTGTCTCAAAGACCACCCCCAAAAAAATAGTGCAGTTGAACACATGAATAACCTGTGACCTGTGTATTATACTTTAAACACCTCAGAACGTTTTTGATTGCTTGAACATTTATATCTTGCAGTGTTCAGCCATGTCAATAATAGTTCATAGATCCAAAAGGTATATTATATACCATGTCAGATGTTAACTAATCCATCCAATTACTCATTTCTCTGCCATCTGTTATGACAGAGATTGCACATAGACACATAACCCATTGCTGTCTGATAGCACTCACACATTACAAGATAATAATTCATATCATTTTCCCCAATACAATCGAGTTTAAAGTGGCTAATAAAATTTTGGTCAGAAATGTCAATAAGGACTAGTTCCTAACAGAATCATACCAATATCCCTTGTCTCTTTTCACGCATGTCTCTAACGTGGAAAAGGTTTGAAAGCCTATATAAAGTCGAACTATAAATTGGAAAAAAACAGGTTGCTTAAATAAACACATATAAGATGACCTGTCCAGGAAGGTGCATTTCTAACTGTGATATCATCTGATGACAGGCACGAATGATGCTGAGTCTCAGAGACTCCAGGATGTAACCTCATATCATTCTAACTAATTGAAACATCGGTGCTTTGAAATAGGTTCTCATGGAGTAAATAATGCTAATGAGAAGTGATCTGAAGAGCCAATGGGTTAAAATAATGGAGTCTCAGTCCATGTCAGGTCATTGAAGAATAAATGATGGGAAACCAGAGTGCAGTAAAAGCATAAAGAACATCATGTGCTTACTAACTCTTAGAGCATCATGTGCTTACTGAACCCTCTGACTCAGAGTGTCATGTGTGTGTTGAACCCTCTGACTCTTAGCTATATGGCTGAAAGGAACATTGCCTAGGTTAGCATTAGCCTCTTTTTAATAATCCACCGTAAAAGAATAGATAAACATGAACCAAACCTCTTTGTTTTTAAGTAGATATTGGGAGAGATCCATACAACTTTTGGGTTGATAAACCCCATGGCCTCTATACTCTGAGAAACAAGAGATAAGTGGGAAAAGACTCTGGGTAGACATGATAACCAGTGAAAACACACATAAAAACACAAGTCCTAAAAAAGACTAGTTTGAAGATATGACCTTAAAATATTATTTTAGCTGGTTCCCAGGGATTGGGATTGCACTGCATAGCAAGAGGCAAAGAGGCAAAAGGTAATCAGATGAGAGAATTACTGTTAGGAGAAATTCAAACATAGCTGGCTTTTGGATCATGAAATCAACTGTGAATAAAACAATTGGGAGGTATATTGGTTTTACGTAAAATCAAGCTGGTAAAGACTGATTTTTAAGCTTTAAAATTAGTGTTGGGTTCCCCAAATTTCAGCAGAACCAGTCATAATTACTAAAAGCTTTCTCATGAAGACCATAGAGGGGCATGTATCGTGACAGGAGGAGTTGTGGGTTTCCAAGCATCAGCAAGGGCAAGTGTCCTTGATGGGTAGCTGGAGAATAGAAAGCACAGATTGGCAGCTGGAGAAACAGAACAGGAAAGAGTGACTTAGCTCTTCATCAAACTCCTTCATTCCTCTTCCATCCCAAGCACATAAGTAAGCTGCATTTCCCATATTACTCCCATAACTGAGAAAAATTTTTCCATGAATTATGAATGAAAATGACATTTACTCCTCCAGGCCTCATCCACACATACATACACTCAAGATTTTTCCTCCCTTTGTCCTTATATACTAACTGAGTAGAGAAAATTTCCAGTCTAGTAAGAGGAGAGATATACAGCAGAAGAAGCCTGGGTCCCTCAGTGGCCACTGGTGACTGTCTAAACACACCTGAAGGGAATAAGAAAGAAACTATTATTTAGTTGGAATTGTGTTTTATTTTTATTTTTAATAACCTGTACTTGGCAGGGAGATGATCCTATTTTCTAATCCAATAACCAGCCCAACTTGAGACCCATCCCATGGGCAAGAACCAGTCCCTGACACTGTTAATGACACTCTTGTTATGCTTACAGACAGATGCCTAGCATAGCTGTCCTCTGAGAGGCTCTAGCCAGCAGCTGACTTAAACAGATGTAGATACCCAAGGCCAAACATAGGACAGAGGTCGGCAGGTCCTTATGGAAGAGCTGGGGGAAGAATTGAAGGCCCTGAGGGGATAGGAACCAACAATGTCAACTAACCTTGGACCCCTGGGAGCTTTCAGAGTCTGAGCCCCCAACTGAAGAGGTAAACCAAGGGCCCTGGCACATATGTAGCAGAGGGCTACCTTGTCCTGCCTCAGTGGGAAAGGTTGTGCCTAATCCTGCAAAGACCTGCTGCACTAAAGTGGGAGGATACACAGGGGTGTCCCATCCTCTCAGAGGAGAAGGGGGATGGAAGGAGGGACTCTGTGAGGGAGAGAACAGGAGGGAGCAGCATTTGAGGTGTTAATAAATTAATTAATTAAAAATACAAAGGAACAAGGAACTTGAAAAAAAGTCAAAGGAAACAAAAGAGGAAAACAGAACAGTGCAGAACATTGTATCATCTACAGCTGCTAGCTTTGAGGTGGAAGGAAGGAATAGATAGAACCCAAGGGTTGGAGAAACAGAGAAAAAGAAGGAAATGGACTCCCCCCCTCCTAGAAAGCCCCCAAGAGGAGGGAGCAGTGTTGCCAACACCTTGGTTTTAACCCAGAAAGAATCACTTCAGATTTCAAACCTGCAGAACTATAAAATGATAAATATGGATTATTCAAGCCACTTATTTTATGGTAATTTGCTACAGCAGCAATCAAAAACTAATGCACCGTCACTCTCAAAACATGTTAGGTTGAAGCTAAATGGTGATTTAAAAATCCCTCCTGTGGCCCCCTCCTTCTATCAAAGCAACCCTTCAGTCTGCTTGCTGATAGTACAGATAAAAGTCTACAAAACATACAATGGCTCCTCTCCAGCAAGATCTGAACTTTGGAGGGGAAGAAAGATTATGGTTAATGCATAAATCTTTACCAGATGGAAGTTCAGTCTAGACTAGAGTGCAGGCAAATTATCATTCTGGCCAGCGAATGACAGTATAGAGTTCTCTTAGTTGACCTTCCAACATTCCAGAGCCTTCCTTTATCTGATTTCAATTTATTTTTTTCAAAAGTGAGAAAGAGTCTAAGATGGAGGAATCAAGCTCTGAGATATCTCAGCTCCACTCAAGATGAAAAGAAACTTACTCTAGCTTGATGTTCTCTGTCCAGAATGGAAGAAGATACACAAACTGCTCTTTCAAATCCCTCTGTGCTCTAAGCTGCATCAAAGGAGCCAGTATTCCTCTGACATTATCAGAAAAAAACAGGCTATCCGGAAACATAAATCTTTTCATGCTTTGTGTTTTCTTGTAGCTATTATTACCAGGATTTATAGGTAACAACAAAGAAATATGACAGTTGTGGGTAATGTTAAACGGATTCCAACACTTACTACAGATATTTTTTTAATTTAATCATCAAGTACTTAGAAGTAATGCAATAACCTAAACATTCTCTTTTATACAGGATCATCACATAACCATGGCTGGTCTGGAAGTTGTTATGTAGATCAAGCTAACCCTCGTACCCACAGAGATGTTCATGCCTCTGCCTCCCAAGTACTTGAATTAAAGGTAGTACTGACACCTAACACATTCTGCTGACACCTAAACCTTTATTTCAGGGACAAAAAAAAAATGACCGAAAGACCTTAAATTTGTAAAGACTGGTCAGGGTAGCTCACTTCATTAGAATCATACCTATGGGGTCAATCATGAAGTAAGAAAGGAAAGGTTTGCATACAAGATTTAAAATTAAGTGGGGCTATCAAGAGGTGGCTCAACTTGAAAGCACTTTTTGCCCTTGCAGGGGCCTTTGGCTTGGTTCCCAGCACCCATGTGGCAGTTCACAATCTTCTGTTCTGGCTTCCACTGATATTGAAGTCATGCAGTGCATATCCATGCATGCAGGCAAACATTCACACACAATATATATGCATTGTGTGTGTGTGTATGTGTGTGTGTGTGTGTGTGTGTGTGTGTGTGTGTGTGTGTGTGTGTGAAAAGCAAAGATAGTAAGGCACAAAACCCTCATCTGCAGAAGTACAATATCGGTCTTTCTAGTGAGTGGAGCTCTGCCTCACAGTTGTGAAAAGACAGTTGGGGTATAGCTGGGACTTACAATAGAAAACGAATTCTTTGTCCGAGGATAAGCATACAGGAGGAATTGGAAGAATATAGCAAAGATGGGATCAGGCAACACCTACAATAAAGCAAAGGATGCCAGCTTACCTTTCCCAGGGCTGAAATGTTTAACGTTCTCTCTACCCTGCACACTTTCCTGAGGCATCAAGGGACACCTGCTAATGGCCCATGGGCTTATAGACTCTTATGGGGACCACTGTGCTGTCAGTCTCCCTATCCTGTGCCCTCTCATATTGACAGACAGGCGGCTAGCTAACACATAATTGATAATGCTTTCTTTTTTCTTTCTTTTTTTCTTTTTTTTTTTTTAAATTATCTTTAGTCCTTTTTTACACTCCAGTTGTTATCCCCCTCCTGGTCTGCCCTCCAACAGTTCATTCATCCCCCGCCCCTAACCCTGTCTCCAACAGGAAGTTACACACACACACACACACACACACACACACACACACACACACACGCTAACCCCACCAGGCCTCCCCACTCCCTGGGGCCGCAAGTCTCTCAAAGGTTAGGTACAGCTTCTCTCACTGAGGCCAGACTCCTCCTCGGCTTCTTTCAGCCTTTTCCTAATTCAACCACAGGTGTCCCCAGCTTAATAATGCTTTCTTTTTTTAATTGGATTTTTATTTATTTACATTTCAAGTGTTATCCCCTTTCCCAATTCCCGCCCCCCTCGCATTCCCCTACACTGGGGCATCTAGTCTTCACAGGACCAAGGGCTTCTTTTCCCATTGGTGCCTGACAAGACCATGCTCTGCTACATATGCAGCTGGAGCCATGGGTCTCTCCATGTGTACTCCTTGGTTGGTGGTTTAGACCCTGGGAGCTCTGATTGGTTGATATTGTTGTTCTTCCTATGGGGTTGCAAACCACTTCACTTCAGCTCCTTCAGTTCTTTCCCTAACTCCTCCATTGGGGACCCTGGGATCAGTTCAATGGTTGGCTGTGAGCATCCACCTTTGTATCAATCTCTGGCAGAGCCTCTCAGGAGACAGTTATATCAGGCTCCTGTTAGCATGCACTTCTTGGCATCCGCAATAGTGTCTGTGTTTGATGACTGTATATGGGATGGATCCCCAGGTGAGGCAGTCTCTGGATGGCCTTTTCTTCAGTCTCTGCTCCACACTTTGTCTCCACATTTGCTCCCATGAGTATTTTGTTACCCCTTCTAAGAAGGACCAAAGCACCCACACTTTAGTCTTCCTTCTTCTTGAGCTTCATTTGGTCTGTGAATTGTATCTTGGGTATTCTGAGCTTTTGAGCTAATATATCAACTTATCAGTGAGTGCATACCATGTGTGTTCTTTTGTGATTGGGTTACCTCACTCAGGATGATAGTCTCCAGATCCATCCATTTGTCTAAGAACTTCATGAATTCAGTGATAAGGCTTTCTTAAGACTTCACTGTACATGGGGTTGGAGAAATGGCTCAGTGGGTCAAAGCACTGACTATTCTTCTAGGGGTCTTGGGTGAAAATTCAGCATCCATACAGAAGCTTATAGCACCAGCCCAAATGACTATGACACCATCTTCTGGTCCCCACAGGAGCTTCATATACATGAGTCACAAATACAGATGCAAACAAAGGACACCCAAACAGAAAACAAAAAGACATTCTATCCTAATAACAATCCTTCATTCCATTTGCAGACTAACATGAACAAAATCTACATGGATGGGGGCAGGCTTGCAAATTCATCCACAAAGAGCAATTTGTATAAAATGCAACGAGAAGCTCCTACATAGCTTCATTTTAAATCACCATTATGATAGCTTCCCTCCCCCATAAATTATCATTATCTACTAAATCACACTGAATATCCAAAGTAAGATTATTCATTAGCGCCTTTTGGCATTCTTCCAAATCTAATCTTCATGTTATGTAAAGGATGAGTTTGGTTTTTTTTTTAATAGTTTAAAGCCTTCTGTGAGATTGAGTATATTTACATTACAGGTAAATTGTCAGTACTTTGTGAACTCATTAAAATTAAGCTGTTTCTAGAAGATGGTGCCCCCTCCCCTCAGCACTTCAGACCCAAATATGTTCATAAAGTGTCTTCAAAGACCCCTTGAGGATGGGATAGCCCCAACTCTGTGACGGAAAGCAACAATCTAAGCAACTCCCCACAATAAAACACTGGACTCTTAAAAATAACTACAAGGTGGACTACGTTACTCTTGTATATAAAGCTACAAGGTTATGGTTGATACAAAAGTAGCTCCAGCAGAAAAGAGAAAATGGAAGTTCAAGCATGACAGACTCATACAAAGAAAGAAATCTCAATCAGAAACTCCAGTTCATGCCTCAGTGGGCTTCCCCAGTCAACTTGTGCTGGATGTTTGGAGCACCTGTTTTGATGGTTTTGCAATTTCTCATCTATCTATCTATCTATCTATCTATCTATCTATCTATCTATCTATCCATCTATCTATCTATCTCTCTATCTATCTACATATCACATTTATCATGTATCTCTCATTATTTATTTTCTTTATTTTGATTGATTTGCACCTAATAAACTAATTTATACTAAAAGGATATTGATCATAAGTCATTCTCCAAACTCTATAAAAAAAAGTATTATGAGATAAAGTTGAAAAATTTATTGTCAGTGATTGAATATCGCTCCTTCAGCTTTGTAATGATCTTCTTGCTTGCTTGCTTTCTATGAAAAAAAATTATTTTGATTCTGTCTAAAATCAAATACCAAACCTACACTTCAGAGTTAAAGGAAACAGTTGTATAAAGATTCCAGAGACCATTCTGATAGACTGGAAATATGCTACTTTAAACTTGGACTAGTTAAGGAAACGCTCTTTTGTCAAGGACCTAATTATTAAACCGGTGCCTTGGCAAGAGTCTTTTGTACTTTTCTGAATATTTTTAGGGTCCAAACCTCTGTAGTATTAAACGAGCAGAGTAAATATGTTCCTTCGCAGCTTACATCCCAAGTTTAAATGTTTTCAAACATGTCAAACTCCCTTTCATCACCATACCTCACAGGTTCTGTGTAAAAACTCTGGCTGCCAAAGAACCTGGGTGAACTTGCCTTGGGAGGGGCCCAGTCCCTGAAGACTGACAAAGCTCAGAGTGGAACAGCTAGCAGCAGGGTGTCCTGCAGCTGTGTGATTCAGCTTGGCAGAGGAAGCCCTCAGTAGCAGGTGCATTATCTGCTGATTTCAACAGACAAGGACTTGGAATGTGTTGCCCTTGCTATTGCTACCTAATCTTGAACACCAGCTGTTCCATTTTATCTATTTTCAAAGAAGGTCCATTAAGCTTCCCAGGAAACCCTTCCCTTCTTAAAAATCAAGTATATAAACAAGACTATGGTTTCTTGGGTTTTGCTTCTCTATTAAAGAAGTAATTCCCTGAGGAATGCAACAGAAGCAACTAGTTGGTGGTTTTCTTCTTGCTGTTGTCTTTCTGTATAGTTCTGTTTTACATGTCCCCATCCTAAATATAGGTCAGTTCTTTTAGCAGGAGAAAGTAGTGTCTATAATTGAGTATGATTCAACCAACAGTCATTTAAATGAACTATCTGAAGACTATCTCAACATAAAAATACTCTTCTAGTCCTTTTAGTAGTTGCTGACATTAGATTTTCAAACTTCCATGACAAAGTAGGAACTAAGATCTGATGAACATAATCATGGGCCCCAGTAGTCTCTAGGCTTAATAAGGAACACACTAGTGTTCCCTCTGAAGACTGTCCCCTTTGCCCAGGGTTGATGTGGGTAGGTACTATGCTTCATCCCATCGCAGCTGCAAACCTGCTGAGCAAAATGTCTGTAGATGACTATGTTGGTAACTTCTTGTAGGAGTGCCTCAGTTAAAGAGCTTGCCCAAGGTCCAATCTTTTGCCAGGTGATTCATGAAAAAGGTGGTATAGGGCATGTTCATTGCAGTTCTGACCTTTGACCTTTTCTCAGATAATCGATGGAAGACATATATAGGGCATGTTCATCACATCCCAAATGGAGTCCATTCCAAAGGTCTTCCCAGCACCAGGTGTGCATGTGGAGCCCATTAAGGCTATCTATTTTTTGATGTTCAATGTAACTTGACTTCTCCCTTGGCAGTTGTTTATTTCAAGTGTTCACCACAGTGAGAACCTTGACCTCTACATTTCATCTCAGTACCTGCCTTCAAGGGAAGCAAAACTTGCCCAAAAGCTAACCTTTTATAGTCAGCTCTGAAATCATATACACACATACAATGTACTTACATGTATGTGTGTATGTATTACAATGTACATATAAGTACATTGTATTTATATATTTAGGAGTTTCTGTGTATGTGTAATTGTGTGTGTGATTGCATGCTGCAAGTGTACTTAAAACAACTAAATATCAGAGGTCATGAATTTGAATGAAGGGTGGGGGGTACATTGAAGGACTTGGAAGGAGGAACAGGAAAGGGAAAAGTGATGTAATTATACTTTAATTTCAAAAAATAAAATGATGTCATGCGTGCATTTGAGGCAAGCACTCAGTCAAGCCCCTGACTGAATGGGTGTGGCATAGTAAGTCATAACTATAGGAAAATCAGACAAGAATAACATCTACACTTCTTTTGGTAAACTTTACAACCCACTTAGAGAGGCAGCATAATTACCTAGTCCACATGCCTGCCAGCTCCCAACCAAGGCTGCTAACCAAGAACTAATCACCTCTTGTTTTGGGGGGGATGAGTTTCCCACACGAGATAGATCTCTACCAAACACATGTGGACATCTCTACACCTCCCTAAACCTCCTGCTGTCTCCATTCCACCAAAAAGAAAAGCATTAAATCCCGAATCACAGACCACAAAGGATGTGCTTCTCCTCAGTAAAGGAGCTGTCGCTTCTGGATGCTAGCAGTTTGACTGGATGGTTTCTCTGCCTTACGATGTACAACCTAACCCCACTCCAAGGGCTCCCAGACGTCAGCCAGCCTTTCTCTGGGTTTGGAGAGATCTTAGTCCTTGTGTGCTTGCATGGTTGACTTAAAGGTCCGTGCTTGAGTGTGTGTATAGGGCGGAGGGGGGGCTACCCTTTCACATGCCCAAAGCCGAGAGCCCAGATGTTGCTCCTACTGGCCATAAGCTATCCGTCCTTCCCTTTAAGTTAACTCTCCTGAGACTGGAGGTGTAGGACGTCTTTAGGGTTCTCATGCTATACAGGAAGTCCTGCCTGGGAGATGCAGAGACATCATCAAAACGGGAAGTAGAGCATATGACTCAGATGCTGTGCCATTCCGATGGCCTGCCTAGTGGTGGCTAGCAATTCTCCTGCAGAAGACAAGAATCCTTCTGGTTTCCTGACAAGAGTCCTATCTATCTTCTGACTCCACTCAAATTGCGGCCAGGCCTGATCCTTTATGGAGCCATCCAGACCACATTGTTCCTGTTCACTGCTCATGCAGCCACTGCTCACAGCCACAGACGCACATTTGCCACCAATGCGCAGCTCTGACGGACACCACAGTGGAGAAAGTCACCTAGCTTTCTCTTAATCCCAAGAGCTGGTGGTTGGTTTTGGATCTGTGTTGACTGATAATATTTATTTAGTATAGCAATACAAGTTATCATTTGTACTGTGAGGAAAAGAAAATTTGCAGTGATGAGTAAGAAATGTCAAGTTCAGGGGGTTATGGGGCTTTGGGATTTGTAAGAGGAAAACACTGGTTTTAGGGAAAACCCCGTTGGCTGTTTAAACAATTGGATACTTAATGGCAACCTACTTGAAAGCTGTGGTGTAAAAGTCAGGTTCTTAATTAGCTCAGTCCCAAATAGCCTTTCTGATGCTCTGTGCTTCGTAATGAAATTATAATGAAGGCCTCAATGGCAGTCACTAATCATACTTTAAAATTACTTTATCATGAGATCTGTCCTCCTTGGCCCTGTTCTTCCAGGTTGCTGAGGTTCCCAGGGCTGCTAAGATGCCTTAATTCATGTTTCAGGGCACTAACATCTAGATAATATACCGTGCCCATGTTGTTGGACTGGTTTGTGGACTCAGTGTTGCCAATCTAAGTCCACAGTGCTGGGTCTTGCATCGATTCACTTATCTCTCTCTCTCTCTCTCTCTCTCTCTCTCTCTCTCTCTCTCTCTCTCTCTCTCTC
>JADRCD010218994.1:21489-43587 GCA_019843815.1 Montemys delectorum
ATAGATAGATAGATAGATAGATAGATAGATAGATAGATAGATAGATAGATAGATATACAAACAGGTAGGCAGACAGACAGATAGACAGACAGACAGACATGTAGATAGTGTAATGAGGAACTTAGCTTTCAATTGCCAAATAAAACATCATCACCATCCTGCTGTGAGCCTGTTGCTCCTTGAATTTAGCTCAATCTTTCAGCTTCTCTCTGCTTCCCTTGGCCATTCTTTAAAAGCTTCCAGCCAGTGTTTCCTGCAGTACTCAGTAACGTTACAGTAATGGTTTTTCCATTGAAAAATACCACAAGTGCAATATTTCCGATGGAAATACCACAAGGACATCATCTCCACCAAACATACCACAATGAGGTTGCATTTGTGGTATCTAAATTCTGAAATGAACATGTAATGTTCATCTTGGATTCATTATAACCAGGGCCCCTACTTTCTGAAAGGCACTGAAACAGGGATGGAATTTTTATTTGTATTTTTTTTAAATTCAATAAAAATAAAAGTTAGATGATGCCAAGATAATTTTGCACTTGCTTTCGTGTGTAAAATATAAATAGATTTAGCAAGGAAGAGGAAAAGGAAAAAACTTCATAAAAATGTGCAGAGAGGCTTAACAGCTGGAAAAGCAAGTGTGTCTAACACACACACACACACACAGAGAGAGAGAGAGAGAGAGAGAGAGAGAGAGAGAGAGAGAGAGAGAATTAAATGTCTCAGCAGCTGGGAAAGCAACAACCTGTAAAAACATTTAACATTTACAATCTTACAGCCACTTGATGACTGGAAAACCAACTTCTCATAAAATGGATTTAACATTTTGGTCACTGGTGAAGACATTTAATGCATGCATGTTTATATACCTTTGTTTATATTGCAGCCAGTGAATTTCAGTGGATTTTAATTGCTGTAAACTCAGCGAGATAATTTGAAACCAGTCAGCTTATATAGAATTTTTCTACCACTGAAAACAACAGGGGTTTTATTTTTAAATATCTTAGAAAGTGTGCCTAGAGTCTGGTTAATTCTAGTCTCATTGTTAACTTTTGTTATTTGTAGCATGTCACTGGTCTGTATTGGTCTACTTTCGAAAGTCTTTCTTTCTTTCTTTCTCTTTCTTTCTTTCTTTCTTTCTTTCTTTCTTTCTCTCTTTTGTTCTTTATTTCTTTTTTAAATTTCCAGTTGGAATCATTCTTTTTTTTTCCAGGAGTTAAAGACTAAGCCTCTCAGATCCTGATCTGCCTATAAGTTGGCAAACAAAGTTATCTGTCAGGATAATCCCACATTTTCCATTCCCCTTGTTATGTCTTAAATCAGTTCAGTTGTGGAGAGTAACTATTGTTTTTTGGTTGGTTTGGTTTTGTTTTGTTTTCTGATTAACTCCAGGTAATGAACATGATTACCAACTTAGTCTAACATTTAAATTTCCTCTTCCCACCCCCTAAGAGCAAGGGGTGAATGAAAAGAAAGTGTGTGGATGTTTTAAACTCTGTAATTACACCTTCTAACTTTAAAATCATCAGAATAAGTTATACTGAAAATATGTTAATCTATAATTCCTAGCTCACCATTTTACACATAGGCAACCTTGGGGATGTGAATATCACATCTTGAAACTAATGTGACTACTTGTAAAATAATGTCAGCTGTTTTCTTCAACTTTTTCACAGGGATTTAAGGATTGGGTGATAAAATATATAGGAATGGATTTAGTAAATGAGAAAGGACAATATTTAGATTACCAGTGTAAAACTGAATGATAGACCTACCACTGAAAAGTTTCACATGGCTCTGTTGTAAGTAAAAGATTCACCAAAATTGGAATCATTAAATGATACATGTTTCAAGATCCCTCACTAAGTGGACATTGGTGTGTGTTGTAGACTTATATTACATATTCTAGAGTGTACGTGTGTGTGCACACGTGTATATAGGCAGCAGTCAGCATCAAATGTTTTCTTCCATCGCTCTCTTTAATTTCCAAAATAGGGTCTTTCACTAAAGCCGCTATAGACATCAGCAATTCAACTAGAATGACTGAGCAGCAATTCTCAGAGATAGTCCTGCAGCATAGGTGTCACAGGGGTGATTGTTTGGTTGGTTGGTCGGTCAGTCGGTCGGTCGGACAGTCGGTCGGTCGGTCGGTCGGTTGGTTCGTTGGTTGGTTGGTTTTCTCATAGTATCTGAAATAGCTCCTCATCCTTACCAAGTGAACATCCCTTTCCTGAGGTGAAGGACTATCACCCCAACCTCAGGTGGAGAATCGATTCTGTCCATTTGGAAGATCGAGATTAGGAAGAGTGGAAAGCATCAGGACAGAGCACACTGAGGAAGCAGCTAATCTGAATCCAAGCAGTTGTTTTCATCTGCCTCACTGTCTAGACTAACCCCACAGGTATGTCCTAGTAACATTTATGCATGAAACCGTTTCATCTTACTTAAGCTTGAGCTTTGTCTTGAGAAAGGAGTTTTATGTTGCTTCACTATAGTCTCAAGGCCAAGCTGGAAGGGAAAAAGGCCTGGATTCCATCCTAACATTTCACTACAGCAAAGAGAAGTGACCTAAGTTTTTTCTCCTCTTCCCACCCCCACCCCCCCGCTGCCTCCTCCTCCTCTTTCCTCTGCCTCCTAGACAGAATTTAGGCAGAGAATTTGACCTCTTCTCTAAGAGTCCTTTTAATTAAATGAAGCTCAAATGGCATTATTGTTGAGACTTGAGAAAATGGCAGCTGCGGGGATGGAGAGATGTCTCATCAATTAAGAACATATACTACTTTTGCAGAGTTGAGTTTCGTTCCCACTATCCACACAGAGGCTCACAACTGCCTCTAACTCCAGTTCCAAGCGATCTGGAATTTGATACCCGCTCTTCTGGCCTCCATGGGCTCCTGCATGCATGAGGTATACATAAACTTACACAGGCACAAATGCACATGCACAGAGTATAAAAACAACAAATAAAGTATATTTAGAAAAAAATGGCAGGTTCAAAGAAAGAAAACTGAGATGAATTACCCTTCAGATGAGAACTGTATCATGAGAGTTTGTTTCATAGTCAGGGGCAGCCATAATGGGGCCCTGATGGGAGAGACAGATTCTTTAGTTCCAAAAGACAGAGGTTGCTTGCCTGTACAGGTTTTCCTGCATGGGGGTGGGGGAAGATTTTATCATCACCTGACCTAGCCTAAGTGCTATAAATCATGTGATATAGCAAAGTTTTAAATCAAGGTCAGCTTAGATAAGTCTTGTGTAGGGCAAGGCCCAACAGCTACCTTAGGAAGAGGGAGAACTCTGGCAGCTGAAAGATCACACATTACATGCTTGGTAATTGTCTTTCCAGAGAGAGAGACTGAAGAGGTTGTGTGTTCTGAATCCTGGGAGAGAGAACACACAGAATATAGAGGTTCTGTGACCTAACAATTATTACAGTGTCATTGTCTTAGCAGAGTGTGTTTCCTAGAAGACAGATAGAAAGCTTTTGGCAGTCAAATGGAAACAGAACTCTAATCTCAACCCTAACAGTTCCCTGCATTTCTGGGCCACTAACATGTCCAAATTTAAAGAAGATATCAATAAATAACTTAAGTTTAAAGCATGATAGATGGACCGTCCCAACTGGCTCTTCCATTTATAGACCTTATCATTGAATTGTGTCCTGGTGTAGAACATCGAAAGGAAGGTAGGTGTTGAGTATCGATCTTTTGGGACATCTTTCTCCACAGAAGCTTTCTCTCTTCTAAAACACTGAAAACAGCACTCAGGATTTAGGAAAGATGTTTCTGAAGTCAGTCAATTTGTGAATGAGCTTGCTTGGAGGTTAAGAAAAAAGTGCATCTGAAACTGTACCTAAGAAGGTCAACTATCAAGATGCCTTAGTGGTGGGAAAAGAATAGACCAATTTCACAGAAGATTGGAAAGGATACTGTTTTTACACTGTTTCAACTTTAGGATTCAAGCTAATGATACAAAATATGGCAACCAACCATCCAAGTTCTGGGTCACTAGACAGGGTTTCCACTGGACCCAAACCGCTGGCCTTCCTTCCTTCCCTGGACATACTCAAATAGTGCAGGTTAACCACAGACCCCAGGGCTGTGCAGTCATCTTTCCTGTGCGTAAATGGCGAGGTCTTTGATAATAAAGAGATGTTCAAAGCTTGAAAATTGTAAACAAGAAAAAAAAATCAGTACTTACTATGGCAAGCTCAGGACATGGAGACAATGGAAGTCAGAGTTTGATGGGCTCTGGCTTTTCTCCTGCCTGATGCTAGGAAGGTTAACATTTCTGTGTTATGTTCAACTAGAGGAAAGCCAGATACTCACAGATCCAAAGGAGGAATTGGCCAGCAGAAGAGTTCTACTGGAGCTTCCCTATACATGTTAGGGATCTGGAAAATAATATACTTATGTTAGTGCAGGTTACTATATGCAGACATCATTATAGTATGTTCTGGGGGCATTGAGACTTTTAAAAATTGATAACTATGAAATACAGTTATAACTTCTTACAGATAGATCTGTGCCTTTCAAGAAAAGGACATTACCATTAGGAATAAGGTATCAAATGAGATCAAAATTTGGTAATGGATACATTTTGTCCCATATTTTTAACTCATAGGATTCAAAAAAGCCTAAGTGATAAATGAAGTTCATTTAGCAAATGAGGGCACTTACCTACTTCATGGGTTAGTCTTAACTTATAAACATCATTGTTGTTCCTTGCCAAGATTTCAAAAATAAGAGATAGAATATAAAGATGAAAGAAGATGTAAGAACACGTAGGGGATAAGAAATACAGAGAAACATCGCGGAAGACACAGTTGGATCCAGGAGGGGAAAGAAAACTAACATGAGAAAGGAGGAGAAACTTCTGGACAGAGATACTCTCTTGGCAAGATGAATGGAAAAATAAAACTGCAAAATGAAAGACTGCTTAAAGAGTTGTCCCTAATCTTCTGCCAACACTGGCTAATTTGTATTTCTGGAACTCACAGAAAGGATGAGAGCTGAGGCTCATGTTAGAGGCACCTTGCAGCAAATGTTCCCCTACACATATGCAGTCAGGAGGGAGGGGGAAGGATTTAGGTTGTGGAGGGTGAAGAATGACTTCAGGAACTCCAAACACCCTATTTCCAAGCTTGAACTTAGAACATATGTGCTTTCTTCCCACTGCACATGGAAAATAATAACAAGAACAATAATAATAATAATAATAAATAATAATAATAATAATAATTAATAATAATAAACCAAGGACTGGGATGTCAATTAATATGTGAATTTGGCTCTGATAGAAACAAAATCGCGCCCATGCACTTTAAATGCTTCTTAGGTGAGGTCTGAAGGACTAATACTGACTCCAAGAAAAAATATTCCATTGGAGAATTCTAAGAATTGAAAGAGGCAAGGAAGCTTCAGGTTAATATTATCCAGATCATTATTTAATTTGTCTCAGTTAGCATGAAATCTAATCAGTGATTGTGTTCTTTTTCCATATTGCTTTTTAAAACGTATGTTGCACTGGGCAGTGGTGGCACACGCCTTTAATCCCAGCACTTGGGAGGCAGACAGATTTCTGAGTTCGAGGCCAGCCTGGTCTACAGAATGACAGAGTGAGTTCCAGGACAGCCAGGGCTACACAAAGAAACCCTGTCTGGAAAAACCAAAAAAAAAAAAAAAAAGATATATGTTGCATTTTGTTTTCCTAGAAAGTAAACCTTGCCCAATCGTCCTTTCCTCTATGTCTCTTGTTCACACACATGCACGTGTGTGCTTTCAGATTCACTCACTTGTGCATGCTAGAGGCATACTGACTTGTTCCATAACCCTCTATCTTAAGTTTTGAGGTCTTATACTGAACCCAGAGACTGCCATTTTGGCTAGAGTGGTTAGCCAATGTTTCTCATGGAACCTTCCAGCTCTATCCCTCCCTCAGTACTGGCTTATAGGTGTCTGAGGCCATACCCAACTTTTTCCATGAGCCCTAGGGAATCCAAACTCAGGTCCCAATGCTTGTTCAACAACCACTGTTACCCCCACTAGTTCCTATACATTTTTTTTTTTTTTACTTACTTACTCTGTAGTAAACCAGGCTGGCCTTGAACTCAGAAATCCGCCTGCCTCTGCCTCCCAAGTGCTGGGATTAAAGGCGTGCGCCGCCACTGCCCGGCTCCTCTACATTTCTTTAGAGTCAGATTTTTTCTGCATTTTCCTAATCTTCCTTACAGCCTTCTTGTAATCTTGTCAGTGTTTGTGTTCTTGAAAGTAAAGAGAGATAAAGGTGGAAATGGAGATGGAGTTCTCACTGAGACATTAGAGAGAATCTGTAACGTGGCAGGAATGCTGGACATCTTCTTATAGCCACTACTAAAGGCATATTTTGTACTGGGATAAAAAGCCTAGATTATACTTTCCTGTGTTTTAACTTTATATAAACATAGTCATCTAATGTAACCTCTTCCACATTTGTCTTCCTTTTGTGGACATGATAACCACAGTAGTATTTGTTTATAACATAGTCATCTTTTAGTGTTCACCTATTCCACAACTTCACTAATCAACTCTTCTACCAGAAATTTTTCTACATGTCTTTGGTTGAAAATGTATAAACACAGATTTTGAGCATGTCCTTAAATTTTTTTGTTGTTGTTATAAAACAAGATTTTGGCATAGTGCACCCTACTTTTAATATACTCCTTTTAAAATATCCTAGATGTCTTTGTTACTTCATCTGAGAAAGAGTATAGTACAACTTGGGCTTACTTTTAACTCTCTATGTAGGTGAGGCTACCTTGGACTGGCGATTTCCAGTTCTGCTCTCTAAAAAGTGCTGGGAGTAAAAGTGTACAGTAACCTGACTAGAAATTAAAATTATTTTATCTTAAGATGATATTAAGTGAACATGCTTAATATAAACTATAAAATAAGATACAAATAAAACATCCAAATCAGAGAACAGAGTTCATACTCTCTGTACTTTTGGCCATCTCTCTATTGACAATTGCTTTCTTCCTTATCAGTTCATTTTGAATGAATAGTGTTTTTTTTTTATTGCATCTTTGTGTATTTGTTGTATGTGGAGGTTACATTCACCTTGACAGCTGAGTGGAGTTTGACAGACAACTTGACGGGGATGGTTCTCCTCCTTCTACCTCTTGACATCCAGGGATGCAACTCAGATAAGCAGGCTTGGTTGCAGGTGTCTTGAACCTTCTTACTAATCATAAATTCATTTTTGTTTGTTTTGAGTATATCCACATTGTAGGTGTAGCTGTCCTGAAATTCACTATATAGACCAGACTGGCCTTGAACTTACAGTAGAGGTCTGCCTGCGTCTTCCTCTTGAGTGATAGGACTAAAGGGGTGCACCAATATGCCTGGTCTAAATCCTTGATAAAAATCCTATTTATCTGCATGTTTCTCCTTTTAAGAATAAGTAATTGGGGGAGGACCTGACATAAAAAAATTGCCTATCTGAAGGGCAAGAAAATATTTTATCATGTTTTTATTCTACAAGCTTTACTTTGTCTTACATTTAGACTACTTTTTATCAAAAATGCATTCTTGGTGTGCTGTGAGGTAGATGTATAGACTACTGCATTAGTGTGGCTAAAATTAGCTGGACCAAAAACCAAGATCATATACAGCTAGAAGTGGCTTTCACTCATTGAATGACTTTGATGAGTAATCAAAAGGGGTAGGCACTTGGGAGAGATGCCTCAGACAGTAAGAGTGTTTGCTGTGCAAACATGAAAACCTAAGTTCAAATTCCCAGTATCCATGAAAAAGATGTCACAAGCTGGCCACTAATATCTTTAAATCCTGAGCTTTTGTGGACAGAAACCGGGGTTCTCTGGACTTCCTTGTCCACCAACCTAAATCAAGGTTCAGTGAGAAAGCATGTCTTAATATGATGAAGGGTAATAGGACACCTGATATATTCATTTAGCTTCTGTGTGCTCATACTGGCACATAGCTTCATAGTCATGTGCACATATGCCACACCTACACATATACACTAGGGAAGGGGGAGAAAACAGCAAAAAATACATTAGAAGGGATGAATAATTTTGAAGGAAGCTAAACTTCACACTGTCTCTCAGAATTACCTCCCAGTTCCTCAGGGAGCAGCTCTCAGTCCCTTAGGAATAGGGAGGTTACAATGAACTAGAAGATTATAAACAAATGCTGGGGCTCTGGTGGTAATTTAAGAGAATGGAAGGACAATTTGCTACATTGACACCACACCCTATAGACAGAGAACAACCACAGGAAGACAGGAGTGGTTTTTTTTCCACCCATTTCATAGAAAAGGATTAAAGTTAATATGCAGTGTCTCAAGTCAAGTAACTTGGAGCTGCATGCTGAAAGTGCCAAGTAGGATAAAATATTAGTTATTTTCTCAATTGCTCTGATAAAAAAATACCCTAACAAAAGCAACTTAAGACAGAAAGAGTTTGTTCAGCTCACAATTCCAGGTTGCAGTCCATTATGTCAGGGAAGTCACAGCCAGGAGCTTGAGGAAACAGGACATAGTTATATCCATAGTAAATGGTATAGAAGGCTCAGCTCCCTTCCTCTACTCTTATACAGTCCAGGATCTTCTAACCAGGGAATGTTACTGCCCACAGTGGTCTTCACACCTCAATTAATATAGTCAAAATAACACCCACCCCAGACATGTTCAGAGACATGTCTCTCAAGTGATTCTAGATTTTCTCAAGTTGAAAATTAAGACTAAGAGACAAAGATGGACTAAATAATCTTCAAGACCCAGCACACAAAAAAGATGAGCTTTGTGGTGCTTTAAACAAAATGGCCCCCATAGGCTCATATAGTTGAATGTTTAGTCACAAGGGAGTTGACCTCTTTGATAGGATTAGAAGGACTAGGAGGTGTGGCCTTGTTGAAGAAAGTGTGTTACTGAGGATGAGCTTTGAGGTTTCAAAAGCCCAGATTCTGGTCTGGCCAAGAGTCTCTGCTGATGTTTCAGATTTAGAACTCTCTGCTTTTCTTCCAGGACTATATTCGCTTGCATGTTGCCATGATCCCCACCATCATGATAATGGACTAGTGTTTGAAACTGTAAGCAAGCCTCCAATTAATGTTTTCTTTTATACAAGTTGCCTTGGTCATGGTGACTCTTTACAGCAATAGAACAGTAACTAAGAGAAGAAAAACTTTCTAAAAATTCAAAACATTAACAACAAACTGATAAGTCCAACACAATACATTTCATGAACTAGATGAACCAGATAACCAATGAAGGAAGCTGGGACAGGTTGACATTGACATTGAAGGATTTGTCTGGTCCTAGCTTGGGCAATGTTCACAGATACTATGTGTGTTTACAAAGGAAGGCCTACAGGGCATTTGAAATTCCAATAGTCTTGATATTATTTGTTATGGTGATATATAATGATTGGGCTTCTTTAGCAAAGGTAACTTATTATACAATTTGTTTCTTAGCATACATGCAGGAAAATTCATTACTTTTAAATACAGCTCAGCCTCAGGCATGATTGTTGACTATAGATTTTTTTACATGCCCTATATCAATTGAAGGAAGTTCTCTAGTAGACCAAGCTTACTGTGAGCTCTTTTTATTCCTCCTAATCAAAAACAAATGTTGAATTTTATCAAACACATTTCATTTCCTATTTAGTCTCAGAGTTTACAATATATGTCTACCTTCAAGTAATATAATACACTTACATATATTCTATTTACCTTACAGTTAAGTACTTCTAATTTACCTTTCCCGTCTGTTGTTTTATCATTTTGCTAAAGCCTAAAATATATCAATACTCATTTTTCTTCAGCCTGTTACAGTAAGTTAATGTAACAACTACTGAATTGCATGCTGACCTTCATTACTCTTGCTCATTTCGTTTCTTTGTACAGCCTAGCATTTCTGACTGGTATCACGTTACTTCTGATCTAAGACAATTTAAACACTTTTATCATACTGGTCAACTGGTAACTAGTTTATAGTTTGGAGCGGGAGGTGTCTTTCCTCTTGTATTAGGAAGATTCTTCTAGACAAAGAATTCTGGGATGGAGCTATGGAGATGGATCAGTGGATCCGTATGTTTGCTCTGCACCCATGTAAAAAGCCAGACATGGCTGTATATGTCTCTAACTCCAACATTAAGACAAGAAAATCCTAAAAGCTTTGTTGGCTAGCCATTATAGCCAAAGCAGTGAACTCTGAATTCAGTGAGGAACCCTGAATCAAGGTATTGAAGCAGAAAGGTTTAGAAAATGGCACCTGGTATCCTGTTCTTGTCTGTGCTTGTGTATGCATAGACAGTTGCACACACACACACACACACACACACACACACACACACACACACACACAAACACACACACACACACACACACACTGAAGTAAGAGAGAAAGAGAAGGGAATTCTAGGTTAACAACATCATTGCTTGCCAATTCTTTAAGGATGAAGCAGCTTGGTTTTCTTATTTCTGTGACTGGTGATGAAATTCTACTTACTTACATTTTTCTTGAAATTGTTTCATGATCTCTTCTGTTTTCTCTTTCTCTCATGTGTGTTTCTTTCCCTGTTTAAAAATTTATTCTTCTGTTTTCTCTGAGCTTCTTGAATGCATGTTGGAAAGTTATCAGCCAGTATTTCTTCCTACATTTCTTCATTTTTTTGTTTCTTCTTTCTAGAACTCCATTAAGTATATGCTTGTTTATTTGTCTCTAAAAACGTATCTCTATTCTACATGTATGAGTGCTTTGCGTGAATACTTGATTGTGGACTATGTGCATACCTAGTGCCCAAGGAGGTCCCAGGAGACTGCCAGATTCCCTAGAACTAGAGTTACAGACAACTGTGAGATACCCTGTACCTGCCAGGAATTGAACTAAAGTCCTCTAGAAGAGCAACAACTGCTCTTAACCTATGACCTACCTTTCTCACCTAGGTATATGTTCTACCATCTGACATGCACATGGGTTTTCCATACTCAATCCTATGATTTATTTCATTGATACATTCATCTATTGTTTCATAATCTGTTTTGGGTAGTAGTTTTCAAAGTTTCTGTTGATCTATATTGGTTAGCTAGCCCTTTCCTCAACTATGTGGAGTCCCCACATAAGCCTTTACACACTAGAGAGAGGAGACTTCTCTCTCTTCAGCTGTACCTTCTTCCCATGACCTTAGGGTATGAACTTGTTTGGAAACAGCATTGTTCCAAATATTGTTGGTTAAGATGAAGTCAAGCTGAAGTCAACTGGGATTTTAATTCAGTGTGACTGGTGTACTTACAAGTAGAGGCAATGAGACAGAAGCACAGACAGAACCAATTCAAGCAAAAGTCTAGAGGTCTCAGAGGGATTAGCCATGTTACAAAAGGAACAGAGTCTGGAGACATGCTTTCAAAAGCCCAAGAGCAGAAAGGATCATGGGCAAGCATGACCAGTGAAGACCAGAAAAGACCAATGAAGAAGCACAGCATTGCATGGCATTCACTGTTTGTTGGTTCCATTTATATTCTTTCTAGCCATCCCAATTCCTCACAAATGTCTGTTTTCAGCAGAACATCACAAGCCCTTTCATAAGACAGCTTCCAGAAAAACATCACATGACACAACTGAGTTGTTAAAGAACCCAGAAATTTCTACTTCATATCTCCTTGAACTTAAATTCTAAATTCCAAATAGATTTTAGTTTTTCCCATCCTTCTACATGCACACAGACAACCTATGTTCTCTAAAAGTTTACTTTTGCCTATCTCACACCTTCCTACCCCTCCTCAGTTTAACTCACCCACTTGTCCAGGGTCAAGCTGGTGGCATTTACTCTAAACTGGCTTTGGGGTTGTCTTGAGTTGGCAATTTGTTCCTCCATAGAGTTTTATAACATCTTGGTATTTAACAACTATTGAGGCTTCAGCCTCATTGCAGATTGTCTCCCAAAAGCAAATAAAATCCCATGTGAATGTTTATCATTGAAGATCCCATTATGGGAGAAGATAAAAATTCATCAGATTTTCATTCTTCATGAATTTAACAATTTCAGAAATAATTCCATTGTTTCTGGAATAGTCAGTCTGCTTATCAGATTGGATTCACTCAACCTGGTCTCTTAGACTCACAGGCTTTTCTCTTCACCATGCTAAGATCTAGACTAAGCGAGCTCTTAAGGAGATCCTTCACTCTAGCTTGAGATTCCCTCTCTTCTCCATATCTCTTATATCTAGAGTGTTTTGAAATTGTGTTTTGTTTCTTTGTTTCATTTCTCTCCCAGTTTCATGTTTGAACATTCATCCCAGTGCTGTAGCCTCCTCTGAGTGACCTTTTATCCCCAAATCTACCCTGGTGCTAGGTCCAATGAACTTTGCTTGACTGCTTTTGTCCCCTATAGTTAACACCCTAAAACCTCTGCAGTCATTTCCCCTTACTGGCCCTACTCACTGCCCTGATTTGGTTCCCCTGATTCTCTGGGACTGCTATACAAATGCCACCAAACTGCCTTACAAGGTGCTAATTATGGCCATGATGTCTTTTCATGCCTTCTTCACAGCCACTGTGAGCTGCCCAATCTTCCGTATCTGTCATCAACCAAACTTTTCCCAATTTGAAATTTGTGATAATTTTCAAAAGCCTACTCATTTCCTAACCTCCCACAGAAAACCCTAAGTATTGCCCAGTAAATCTTATCCCAACCATAAATCCTTTTTCACAATATCTCCAGAACTAGGGTTAGGTGAGAATGGCTGGGTAACCTGAAACAGTCGATTCCACATCTGGATTTGTTCTGAAATGATAGGCTTTTTTTTTTCAATCCACTTGAATTCTACCTTTCCAAGTTTCAGAGGTATAAAATTGTAGTCACATTTTTTTAAACTTTTATTGTATTATGATGAGAAAAGTTACATGATTTCAATTTATCTGAATTTGTTATCATTTAAAAACATATTTTAAGTAAATAGAATGAAATCACATTCTTGTTTCCCTTTTGTACCTCCACTCCTCCCAGAGACCCCCACTTCAATACATACAATATCTTTTTTGTCATATTCCTTAAAATTTATAAAATATTATAAAAATAAAAATAAGTATTATAAAAGTTGTTTGATATAAAACAACAATCAATTTAAGTCTTATGTAGATGCTCATCTACAGCAATAGTGAAAATACATTTTTCCTCAATATAAATTTTAAATAAATCCAAACATATTAACTGTATACTTCAAAATAATACATCACTACTAGTATTTTCTTAAATGAACATAAATATATAAAGTCTTTTTGTTTGTTTTGTATTTAGTAGAGTTTAAAATCTTGGCTCTTACTGTGGTACAAGCCCAAAATAAGAACAATTTTTCATTGTAATAAGGCTATAGTTCAATGACCCTCACATCACCAAAGGATTTTACCTCCATCGTAGCTAAGCTGAGAGTTGACAGTTCTGCTGCTCCAAGAAATGAATTGTAGGCTCGATTTTTGGATACAGACTTCCTGCTATGGTCAAAGCTATTTGACTGGAGTGAGTGACTTTATTCTCAGTCCACAGAGAACAGGTTACATTCATTTAAGAAATGGTGTAGGTATTAAGATGGTCTATCCATAAAGTCACTCATCAACTGTTTCAATGAACAATGGTTCTGCTTGGAGGGTGGCACAGACATTAGGTAAGGGTAAGAATTTGGTTCATTAGCTGTGATAATTTGGAAAAGCATTCATCTCAGAGAAAGAGTAACTTATAAAGTCCTCTTCTTCAAACTTGATACAAAAGTTACAAATGTCAAGCAAAGCACTCAGTCTCACTCTTTGTTGTTCTCTTTCCTACAAGCCACCTCCCAAGTTAATTGTCTATGTCTCCCTTGGGTATATAAATACTTTTGAAATATAAAAGCTGTTCTGAAAACCATAGTATAGTATAAAATCATGAAATAAACAATACTACTAAGAGAGGCTGAGATAGGAGAAGCAAGATTTCAAGACCCTTATGTTGTACACAGTCAGACACTGTCACAAACAAACAAGCTGAAAGTGTATATAGATTGTACAATGTTGGACCTATTTCTCCAATTACCAAATTAGAGAGACCATTGGATGACAATCAACAAATTTCTAATTCCTCATATTATTGGATTTCAATTGATTAGGATATGCTGGTAATATTAATTTTCATATTAATATATTAAATAGTAATTGTCACTTCCTGTTGTTTTTGTTGTAAGAGGTGGAATTAGGTTTGTGTGGATTTGTTGAAAGATTACCTTCTTCCTTCTTCTAGGGTATAATTTTGCTCCTTATGTTGATGTTTTCCATCTATTATCCTTTGTAGGGCTGGATTTGTGGAAAGATATTGTGTAAATTTGGTTTTGTCATGGAATATCTTGTTTTCTCCATCTATGGCAATTGAGAGTTTTACTGGGTATAGTAGCCTGTGCTGGCATTTGTGTTCTTGTAGGGTCTGTATGACATCTGTCCAGGATCTTCTAGCTTTCATAGTCTCTGGTGAGAAGTCTGGTGTAATTCTGATAGGCCTGCCTTTATATGTTACTTGATCTTTTTCCCTTACTGCTTTTATAATTCTTTCTTTGTTTAGTGTATTTGGTGTTTGTATTATTATGTGTCAGGAGGAATTTCTTTTCTGGTCCAGTCTATTTGGAGTTTTGTAGGCTTCTTATATGTTCATGGGCATCTCTTTCTTTAGGTTAGGGAAGTTTTCTTCTATAATTTTGTTGAAGATATTTACTGGCCCATTACATTGGGAATCTTCACTCTCTTCTATACCTATTATCTTTAGGTTTGGTCTTCTCATTGAGTCCTGGATTTCCTGGATGCTTTGGGTTAGGAGCTTTTTGCTTTTTTCATTTTCTTTGACTGTTGTGTCAATGTTTTCTATGGTGTCTTCTGCCTCTGAGATTCTCTCTTCTATCTCTTGTATTCTGTTGGGTGATGTTTGCATCTATGACTCCTGATTTCTTTCCTAGGTTTTGTATGGCCAGAGTTGTCTGTCTCTCTGTTTTCTTTATTGTTTCTATTTCTAATTTTAGATTCTGGATGGTTTTACTCATTTCCTTCACCTATTTGATTGTGTTTTCCTGTAGTCCTTTAAGGAATTTTTGTGTTTCCTCTTGAAGGGCTTCTAGCTTTTTACCTGTGTTCTCTTGTATTTCTTTGAAGGTGCTATTTATGTCTTTCTTAAAGTCCTGTATCATCACCATGAGAAGTGATTTTAGATCTGAATCTTGTAATGGTGTGTCCAGGACTTGCTATGGTGGAAGAATTGGGTTCTGATGATGCCAAGTGACCTTAGTTTGTGTTGTTTATTTTCTTACACTTGCCCCCTGCCATCTGGTTATCTCTAGTGCTACCTGCCCTTGCTAAATCTAACTGGAGCCTGTCCTTCCTGTGATCCTGGTTGTGTCAGAACTCCTCAGAGTCAAGCTGTCTCTGTGATCCTGTGATTCTGGGTTCCTGTGATCTTGATCTTGTTAGATCACCTGTGAGTGGGGCCTCCTCTGTGTATTGTGGAACTGGCTGCGGAGCTTGAGCCCAAGGTCTGCTCAGGACATCAACCCAGACAGACCAGAAGGAACCCGAGTCACTGGGCTGGTGGAGTTCCTGTGTGCCTGGTCCCACTGTTCCCAGTTACTCCCAGTGTTGGGACAGAGGTTGGTTTCTCCTCACCTCTGATCCTGGGTGTGTCAGAGTGCCTGGGAGTGTAGCTTCCTCTGGGTGTTGTGGGACTGGCTGCAGAGCTTGAGCCTAAGGTCTGCTTAGGACACCAGCCCAGATAGACCAGAAGGGACCAGCCCAGACAGACTGGCAATTGTAATCACTTTTATTGACTCAATTATGTAGGTGGTAATTGGCCTTCCTGTGAAAGGAGTTTTGCTGGCTTACACTCTGGATGCAGGATAAATTTCTAATATTATTTATTCTCCTGGAGATTATCATTTTAATATTATATATCTGTTGTTTTCTTTTTATTCACCAATAGCTTCACTATTGGCTGAATATTGTCTTTTGAAATTAATCTTTTCATAGCTGCATCCTAAAGGATGCATTGGTAACTAGTTTATGATCTAAAGGTAAAGGCCTATAAAGAAACTGTTTTCTGTGTGCGAATAGATATCTTCTTCAATTTGGTGCATGATTCTTTCCTCTGTATTCAGACTCTAGTTGTCTGTATAATTGTACTAGTTATTCAAGAATCTATTATTATTTCAGGATGAATTATCTAGTGTCAAATAATGAGAGAACCGTGTGGTCTGAAAGCTTGCCTTGCTCTGTTCACCACCTTATCTCTATGTGTAGCATACACTTTGGGGGAAAACCTGGCTCAAATTCCTCTAGCCATTGTGTATTCGAGGTAGAACAGAGATATCAGGATGTCCTACATGTAGATGTTCATAGTTCCAGTTACCAACAACCATATGCAATATAGTCTGTGACCTTGCCAGATAAGCTGAGGTCTCAAAGTTGTATGAAAGTATCGAGTTATGCATAAGACAAGTGTATTCAGGAAGATGTAATGATTACTCAGAAAGTTAGTGGCAAGATAAATGTTTTTTCTCATATCTTTTGGCCCTTGTAATTGATTGATTGATTGACTGATTGATTTTTTTTTATTTTTAGAGACAGAATTTCTCTATGTAATAATAGCCCCGGATGTTTTAGGACTCACTTGTAGACCAGGTTTGCCTTGAACTTACTGAAATCTGCCTGCCTTTGCCTCCAGAGAAGATTAGAGATCTGCACCACCACAGCCAACTCCTTGTGATTTATTTAGCAACTCATTTAAAAGATATTTACTAATACTAATAGACCCTTGTCTTAGGGTTTCCATTGCTGTGAAGAGATACCATGACCACAGCAACTCATTGGGACTAGCTTATAGTTTCAGAGCTTTAGTCTATTATCATCGTGTCAGGAAACATGACAGCATCCACTGAGATGTGGTGCTTGAGTAGCTGAGAGTTGTACATCTTAATCTACGGGCAGTTAAGGGGGAGTTACATTAATTTCACATTGGGAGTAGCTTGAATATTTAAGACCTCACTCCCCACCTTCACAGTAACACACTTCCTTTAACAAGGCCACACCTCGTCCAATAAGGCAACACCTCCTAATAGCACCACTCCCTATGGGCCAAGTACTGAAACACACAAGTCTATGATGCCAAACTTATTGAAACCACCATAACACTCTCCAAGGGATATGAATACTGAGCAAGAGAGATTTAGCCTCAGACCTCATTATATATACATTTTAGCTGAGCTCAGTGTCATAGTCCACCATTAATGACAGTGGAACTAGCAAGGTGCAGAGTGAAGTAGATAAGGCTTTAGAAATAATTTATGGCAGAAACAAAGGTCCCTCACAGATCTGTCGCTCTCCATGGACATGTTAGCTCTTATTCTGGGGATACTCATTCCTTTATACAGAACTCTTCTTCTTTTCCTTCTGGTGGAACTTCAAATTAAATCCTCATCTACTATATAGCACCCCAAAGTATGCAATTTGTCACATTATCTAGAGTACCTTCCCTTCTGATTATGAATTTATGCAGGACAAGGACTACCATATGGCTCTCTCAGTCATGCAAAACAGATGAGGAGCCCTGTCCAGAGAGGAATGTGTGTTTGTGTGTTTAATGGGTCATAATGGTTAATTCTCAGACATACCCAGAAATTCCTGGAGACATTGCAGATGGCCACCAATGGAGAAGGGGGCCACTGGCACCTAGAGAGATAAGAGATGCCGATACCTACTCTGCAAAGACAAGGCATCCCCTCCCTGCCAAATAGTTATTCAAGCCCCAATCTCATTTCTGTGAAGGCTGATTGTGTCTGAACCAGAGATAGTCTGTATACTTGAAGTTATTTTCATGCTATAACACCCTGCACTTGCAGGCTGGTAGAATCATGCTTCATATGTAACTCTCTGACAGGCTTATTTCCCCTGTCCTTGTGCTTCATTTATGCTGTAGAGAAATAGTCAGATGTCATAGAGGGTGACAGGTTCATGGATACAGAAGGCTAAATGGTGGTGACTAATGGGGCTTTGGGATGGGGGAAAGTAAAGTTGTTATTAAATGAGAATGTGGTTTCAGTTGGATAAGGTGAATTACTCATAGAGACCTATAAAATACCATGATGCCTATAGTTATTAATACAGGACTGTGAATTTAATACTGTTTTGAAAGGACCAAGCTCATGTTAAAAAGTACTCTAAACTCACTCAATAATGGTGAACAAAGACTTTTTATAGGTCATGAACCTACCCTGATTATATCATAGGTGTACATGTATGTCCACCCTCAGATTGTATGCATTTAATCATATAGAATTATCTTCATATACTAGTTCTTTCTTAATAAAAATTTCTCAAAAGGCCAAAGAACTCAAAACTTGTAAAGTAGCATTATTCCATTCAGACTCAGAATAATTTGGTGTAATTAAACTTGTTAATATCTTAGTATAATAAAAATTTCATAGAGATTCAAATAAAAGGCTTTCAGAGGGTCCCAACTCACCAAATTTGTTACAGTTTCATGCATACTGAAGACTGAGGATATATTAATGCACATAAATATATATTCATATGGAATAAAACTACCAATGATTAATGTGGGGTCTGTACATCATTATCAAAATTCCTGGTTGTCTTCAATAACATGTAAGATTACTATTAATATTAGGCTATATTTTGTTACATGTGATAATTAATTGTAAGTTGAAACATCTATCAAATATGACAATGATATTTCTTTCCCTACAGGTGTGGAAAGTGGTCCTGTAAGAATTTAAAAAGTATAAAAATATTCCCTTCAGAGTTACAATAATATCCCTTGGGGGAAAAGATAGATAAACTCATCTAAGAAAATATTACAGACAAATATCTTTGCTCTAAAAAAAATCTATCAGATGAGGTCTTTGAGTATTCATGATCTTTATGCAAAATTTGACAAAAGTACTGACAAAATTGTAGAGTAATGGTAATCTAATTAGTAAAATTCAACTCTTGTATGACAACCTGCTAAGGTAGTGGCTAACAGTTACACAAACAGCTAACTTAATGACAAAGCATGTGTAACCCCATCCTCTGGCACTTCATAGTCTCCAAAATGTTCAGAAGCTAATACTGTTTTCTACCACTTATTATTAAGAAAATGGATTTAAATAGATTGACTAAAAAGCCCAAGTTCAAATCAGAGGTAAAAAAAAAAAAAAAAAAACTATTTGTTCTAATCTATGTCCACGTCCCATATTACTCTCTCCACAAAGCTATTACCAGAAAACTCCATCTTCAGGTAGCTTGATCTTCCCGCAGAAACAGTTCACAAAAGTGTCATTTTCGATCTATTCACTATTCCTAGTTTCCCCAGGTCACCCACGTATCCCATACCCTTTAAGAGTCTGCAAAGGGTCTAAAGGAAAATAGAAAAAGATGTCTATTAGAATCAGGTATCTGATTAAATTCAACCGCGGAAACTTGCCTGACACTGCTTAAATTCTACACCCACCTTCCTCAGAGTGGATGCCACCATCAGATTAAGCACACTAGCTAGCCTGCTCCTACTCAGCCAGTGACCTAGAATTGCCTTTGATCAGCACTGAATGTGGTTTGTGGAACTGACTGGTTTTAGATGCCAAAAAAACAAATACAAGGATTTTTGGAGCTAGACAAATATTGGGAAGGCTTACTAGCAACCACAGAGTCAGTGCATTTGATCTTCAATGCTTGACGTAAGCACAAGGTTCTTAAAGGTCCTAGTATTTGGCTTGACTTCAGTTTAGCATTTGAGAGTTTTATAGTTATTGTAGTTAATGATGCTAACACATATAAGGAGAGAATATCGTTTACAAGGAGAAAACATACTGTTTTCAATAACATGGCAGTAAGAAAAGTGGTACTGGTCAATCCTGAGTCATAATAGACACCTTCAGCAGTAAGAAGGAGGAAGGGCATGTCCTGTATCCTATGGGGAGGGATGAGTATGCTCATGTGTGTGTATGGATACATGTGCATGTGCATGTGCCTCTGTTGAGGCCAGAGTCTGACACTGGGTACCCTTCCCTGTCACTCTCTGCCTTGCTCTCTTGAGGGAGGGTCTCTCACCCAACCTGGAGCTAGACTGGCTGACAGCAAGCTCCAGAAATTTTGAGCTTTCCTTTCCTCAGCACTGGGATTACAGGTGCATGAGTGGCCATGCTTAGTTTATAAACATGGGTGCTAGGATCTGAACTCAAGTCCCCATACTTACAACACATGTTCTTTCCTACTGAGGCAAGAGATGCTTTTAAAAGGTGGAAGTGCTTCTGTCTGATGGACAGAATCTGATGGAGTCTGAATCTCCTGGAGGTATGGAAAGAGCAGTGTTGTCACTTTTAAACTTCTGAAATTGGTTCTCATAGACAGCAAGTGTTAAATAGGTATATTAGCAAAAAAATAATAATAATAAAACATAGTCTTTAATATCCTAAAGGCTGGGAAACTCACAGATAAGATCAATTTTCATTTTCTTCACCAATAATACAACATAAGGAGTACATAGCAATTGATTGTGTTATAAGAACATAGGGGATATTTGAAATGAATGCAGAAAAGGGGTTGGTAATATTCTGAATAGAGCAATGCATTACATTCTCTAAGAGTACAGAGTTTCATTTATAAAGCAGGTAACAGACCCACAGCACTATCGTTTCTTTCTCTAACTGAATGAGCAATCAGAGAATCCACCCCAATTGTTCCTGATTTGAAATTAATTTGCTCACTATTTAAGAACACTGAATGTGCCCATCAGTGATGGTACCTACATGTGTTCTGGGGCAGAGACTGGACCTTTCAGCATACCTCAATGTCATCTACAATGACTTTTGATAGGACCCTGTACAGAATCAGGAGAGCTTGATTACCATATCCAAATTCAACTACAGAGCTACTGCTAAGTCAGAGAGGTGCTAGGCACCTCTCATACCTTATTTCATTTTCCTGATAATAACCATATGCTACAGGTGACATTAACATGACCAAAAAATGTCTTCTAATGAGTCAATGTCATTGATGCCAATCCCATTCTGTAGCCAATGTAACACAGCTTAGATTAAAAGAAAATACAGAAAGCATGAAAGGTCACACTCAAGCAACATCTTGTTCTCTAGGTTTGCTGATTGGCCCACAAGCCAGCCTACCCTGTTGTGACTGTATAGGCATGGTAGTTCCATAGTTTGTGAAAATATTCTCTTGAGATGCATACCCTCCTTGAATTCCTAGGTCCTACCTGCTAGATCTGAGACTAGTTCTCTGTGTCTACACTTTTAGTATTCATCCTAAGTATCTCTAATATGCATCCTCTACATTTTGTTTTCATTAGTGTTTCAGAATGGTGTCATATGCTTCCCATGTTATTAATCTAAACTTACTACCCTAGCAGAGGAGGCTTGGGGACTTAAACTGTGTGAGATCTGGTTTTTGAATAAAGTTTTATTAGAACTTAGCCACCCTACTTGGCTTTTGCATAATCTATGTCTGTTTTGTGACTGAAGAGTCAAGTATTTGCAATAGAGTTTGTATGGCCAACACAAGCAGAAGATATTTCCTATCTGGCCCTTCACAGAACAAGCTTGCCAACCCCTGTCCTAAAATGACTCTCCTGCTAAATGTAGGCCAAAAATGTGTGGCCCACTGATTAATTTGGAAATTTCTCTATACCTAAGATCATTTCAATTGCTCAGCTTCTTGGATTCATTGAGTATATGGAAAACATGTTTTATTCATGCAAGACATAATCACTCATTTCTTTAATCCTTCAGATATGCTTGTCAGATTAGTGCTCAAATAAATTATATTTTCTCCTTTTGTAAGGTTCTGGGTAGTCACATATGCAAAGACCAAAATTTTCTCTAACATATGACCAAGAAAAGCAGGTGTCCGCCATCAAATCTGTATGACAAATGGAGAAAATTCAAATTTATTAATAATCCCCTCTTAATTGATTTACTTTTAAAAAGAAAAGTAAGAAATCACACAGATTCTTCCCCACTGTCATATGCTTAGATAGATAGATAGATAGATAGATAGATAGATAGATAGATAGATAGA
>JADRCD010218995.1:0-85433 GCA_019843815.1 Montemys delectorum
AAAAAAAAAAAAAAAAAGGGATGTGTCTGGACACATCAGTGTTAAACATACTCACTGCTCTTGTAGAGGACCTGGGTTCAGTTCCCAGAACCCACACAGTGGCTCACAATGATCTATAACTCCAATTCCAGAGAATCTGATACTCTCTTCTTGTAGCGCGCTACCTCGCCAATAAGGAGCACGCCACACTCAGGATTCTTCTGACAGCAATTTATTGTTACAGCTCTTTTAGATGGCATGAAGTAGAAGGACCCCGAACGTCGAAACCCCGCGGCTCATATAGATCTCTGGGAGACGTGCAGATCCCTCATTGGCTCTAGCCTTAGTGCCTAATTAGCATACTAAGTTTCGCGCCTTGCACAGGCACACATTCAAGCAGGGCTTCCGAGAAGAACCAGGAAGCAGGAAGCCGGCGCCATCTTATAATGGCGAGTGCGGCTCCTAACATCTTCTGACCTCCAAGGGTACCAGGCACAAGCATGATGCACAGACACATATTCTGGTAAACAAACACATACAATAAAATAAAATAAAGTAAAATAAAATAAAACAATTTTTTAAAAAGGAATACTCCACTAGATTTCTCCTTTGTATTTTACCCAGGACCAAGGCCAGGGAATAATGTAGCTCCCCCTTAAGGGAGGTCTCCCCAGTTCAATTAACCTAACTGTGGTAATCCCTCATAGGCATCCTGGAAGCTAATTCATCCAAAGGACCTCTCAGGTGAGCTGGAGACTGGCCTCTTAGGCAATGCTACATTCTGCTGAGTTTGCAATCAGCATCGACGCCCACAGGATCTATTAATAATGCCGAGGTCGTTTCAGATCTGTTATTCTGAGCACACCACAGCCGAGTCTGTAGTGGTCATGGAGGTCTTAGGGAGGTAATGCTATTGCTCTGGTATGTGCCCTCCATCGCCACAGGATGCACTTCAGGGGCCAGCTGTGAACGTGCTCCTGGCCTGCATCAGGAGCTGCCCTGGAATGGGTTAGAAACCTGGTGTCTCAGGCTGCTCCATCACTGGATCAGGGCGCTGCGTGGGTGGGGCCTGCATTTCCCGCTGTAACATGCCTTGAGTCTCTTTCTCTCTCTCTTCTCCTCACTCTCTTCCTTCTCCCCTTCCACCCTTTTTCTTTCTCTGTGCGCATGCATGCAAGTTTGTGCAGGTGTGCATGTCTGTGCCTCTGTGCATGCTGTAGGCAACTGCAACAGATGCTGCCCACCTTGTCTGATAAGAGTTTCTTGTTGGTTTGGAACTTTGCTACATAGGCCTGGCTAGTTGGCTCGTCAGATTGCAGAGATCTGCTCCTCTCCACCATGGCTGGGGTCACAGGGGTGGACCACCACTCCTGGAACTCCTGGGATCAGAACTCAGGTCCTTGTGCCTGCAAGGGAAGCGCTTTACTGAACCTTCATCTCCCTAAGTCCTTTCCTTCCTCAGTCTCTCTGTCTCCCTGCCTCTCTCCTTACCTGTTTTTTATTTTATGACTGGGTCTCACTTTGTCATTCTGTCTTGCCTGAAACTCACTACGTAGATCAGGCTGGTCTTGAACTCACAGAGATCTGTCTGCCTCTGCCCCCACTCTCTGAGTGCTGGCATTAAACATTTGTACCACCACAGCTCACTTTCTCTTCTTTTAACATTTTTTTATTATATCTATTTATTGTTAGGGTGTGGGTGTGGGTGGAAGGTACTAGTACCATTTATGAGGAGGTCAGGGGACAACTTGTGGAAGCAGTTCTCTGTGTTCCCCATGTGGCTGTAGGTATGGAACTCAGGATGTCAGCTTGGTCGGTCGCAGGTGTGGAGCCACTTCCCCTCCAGCTCCCTCCTTCCCTTACTTCCTCTCTTTGTTTCCAAACGTCTCCTTCTGTAGTTCAGGTTAGTCTAGAATTCTCTATGTAGCCGAGGTTAGCCTTGAATTTGCTCTCTTCCTCCCCTGGCCTCTGGAATGTGGAGATCACAGGCTTGCCCACTCCCCCAGCTCTTTGGTCTATTTCTGGCTCCATTTTGGGAACTCCAGACCTAGATCTGTGATGTCAGCAGAGCCTCCCTCCTCCTGGCAGCAGAGGAATGTGTCTTCCTGGTCCTCTGGGGTACAGACCGGAGCGGGGGCGCTTTGCTTACCGCAGCCCCCTTTGGAATGGGTCCGAAAGGCATATAAAAAGATGAATAAACATTTATTCAAGAAAATCTATGGACACGTGGGAAGCACAGTGAGAGCCTGTGGTTTTTGAGCCACAATCCATTCCCCACTCCCTGTGCAGGACAAGATGGAAATTCCACTCCTGGCCACACAGCCAAGAACACTGAGGCCCCTCCGCCTGGCGTGCATGGGCTCCCACTTGGAAAGCTTTCCCCAGGAGGGAAGTGAGGGATACTGGGTTCCTGCCTCTTCTCTGGCTTGAAAGACAAAGAATTCAGTGTGCTGGCGTTCTTGAAAGAGGGTCTCATGTAGACCAGGCTGGCCTTAAATGTTTTTGTAACAGAGAATGATGAAGTCTTGAGTTTGGGAGTGACTGGCGTGTGCCACCAAGCGGAGCTTCTCTCTGCAAGCCCAGCAGTGCGGGCTGGGGAGAAGTGAACGGCTGGAACTCATTGACCAGCTTGGCTCATGACTGAGTTGCAGGTTGAAAGAAAGCTATGTTTCAAAGGCAGGCAGAGGGACTGGGGAGATGGCTGCTGAGTGTGTCAGCCCCAGGTTGGATCCCCACATGGTGGAAAGAGAGACCACCTGGGTCCCCTGTTCCATCGGAGGAGACCATGCTGTACGTGGATGCCCCTGAGTAGCCTTAAAACTGTATGGGTGGTGGGCTGGGGAGCCGACTCTGTAATTCTGGCACTCAGGAAGTGACGGCAGAAGGGTCAGGGGTTTAAGGCTAGCCTGGGCTACCTGAGACGTTGTCTTTAAAAAAAAAAAATTAAAAGTCTGGGAATGAAGCTTAGCTTGACAGGAAGCCCTGGGTTCTGATTCCAGCACTATATAAAGCCAGGCTTGGGTTGTGAATACCTAAAATCTCAGCCCTCAGGAAGCAGAGATGGAGGAACGATCAGAAGTTCATGGTCCAGGGGTACCGGAGGTCAGTATCAGGTCTTCCTCCATTGCTCTCTGCTTTCTTCTTAGTTATTTTTTTTTAATTTTTATTTATTTATTTATTTATTTATTTTTTTGAGACAGGGTTTCTCTGTGTAGCCCTGGCTGTCCTGGAACTCACTCTGTAGACCAGGCTGGCCTCAAACTCAGAAATCCCCCTGCCTCTGCCTCATGAGTGCTGGGATTAAAGGCGTGCGCCACCACCGCCCGGCTCTTTTTAGTTATTTTTAAATTACATTCATTTGTATGTGTACGGGGAGCGTGGGGGGTCAGAGGTCACCTTGTGCTTTCTCTCCTGCCACCATGTGTAGTGTAGCCCGGGGATCGAACTCGGTTGTCACGCTTGGCAGCTGCTTTCCATCTTACCAGTCTCTCCTCCTTCGAGACCAGCTTTCTTACTGAACTTGCAATTCACTAGATGATAGGCTGGCTGGTCAATGAGTTCCAGAAAATGGCCTGTCTCCATCCTTATGCTTAGCAGGGTCCCTTTGGCCACATTGGGTGACAGTATTGCCGATGAGGCAGTACACACTTCATCATCCATTGAGATAATGACAGTGAGATGTTGGGAAAAGGTCTCCTGACCTTCCCCGAGAGCCTAGAGGCAGCCACCCTGCCCAGGAAAAAAAGCTTTCGTCTCCTCCTCTGCCCCGGGATTCACATTTCCTGTGCTTGGGCCAGGACTTAACCTTCCCTGAGTGCTGTTTTTTTTTTCTTTTTTTCTTTTTTCTTTTTTCAAACACACACTCCACGCACGCACGTGTATTTTGGGAAGGAGGAGGAAAGCTTCCAAGCTCTGTTAAGAGTAAAGTGAGGGGGGGCACGGCGAGCGCAGACAGAGGCCCCATTCATAGCCCAGGCTGCGCGCCCCGGGCCGCTGCCAACACAAATGCAGGCGGATCCGAACCCGCGCAGCGCCGGCCACGCTCCAGCCTGCGGTCCCGCCGCCCCGCGCTGGCGCCACGCTGCTTTCCGCTGACCGCGCTGGAATCGCAGGCCACGAGGGAACCCTCGCCCCCCGGGGGATGAGGGTCGGAGACGGGGTGGGGAGGGCGAGCACCTGGCTCAGTGTCACTCACCACCGCGATGCGCCATCCTCCGTTCAGAGCCTAGTTGGCTCCCAGCGGCCAGAGCAAGGCTTCCATCTATGTCCCTCCTGTTCGCGTCTGCAACGTTTGAGCGGACAAGACAGAGCTCTTGGGGCTGGCGAGATGGTGTGGTGGGTGAAGCACTTGCTGAAAAAGCCTGAGGACCTGCGATTGTTTGGTTCTCCCCAGCACCCATGTAAAAGTTGATGTGTCTTTTTGCCCAGAGCTGGGGAGGCAGAGACAGAAGGATGAATGGACGAGCTCCAAGTTCCTTAGGAGACTCAGGCTGAAAAAGTGGAGAGGGCCTGGGACCCACATAGAGAAAGGAAAACAAGCAAGCCAACAAACCCAATCTCTCTCTCAATTGTGCGCACTCTCTCTCTGTCTCTGTCTGTCTATCTGTCTGTCCGTCCCCCCCCCCCCAACACACACACACAAAATAAATACAATGGAATTAAAAGTAAATCGGAGAGTGACTTAGGAGCTTAGGAGACCCCCTGGGACCTCTGGTCTCCAGGCATGCACACCACGTGCACCCTGTCATAACAGATGTGTACACACATGTACCCCACACGCTCAAAAGAGAAAAAGAAGGGACAGGGATGAAAGGAAAGCAAGAAAGGACTTGAGCCAATGAGATGGCTCCGCAGGTCAGGTCACCAAGACAGAGTTTGATCCCTAGAGCCCCGAGGGCTGGAGGGGAGGACTGACTCCTGTCCTCTCGCTGCGCAAGAGCAAATGCACAAACGAAAGAGAGACAGACAAAGATCAGGAAACAGAGGGGAGGCTCTTAGTTGAATCACTCGCCCTGGGGGCTGGGCCTCTGATGTGAAATTTCTTTCCTACATCTGGGTGACCCTGATAGTTCACCAGCTGGGGTCCGCAATCTCCGTTTAATCCCCTGCAAACGGTGTGATTTTTTAGTTTTGATATTTTGTTTATTTGTTTGTTGAGATGGGGTCTCTTTGACATAGCCCTGTCTGTCCTGGGACTCACTATGTAGACCAGGCTGACTCAAATTCACAGAGATATCCCCACCCCCTCCTAGTGCTGAGGTTAAAGGTGTGTACCACTATGCCCGGGCTTTGACTTTTCCTTTTGTTTAGGTTTTTATTTTCTTTAAAAAAAATTTTTTTTTGTGTGTGTATGGGTCTTAGGGATGCATGAGTGTGTGTGTGTGTGTGTGTGTGTGTGTGTGTGTATGTACTTACCACATGTGTGCCTGGTGCCCACAGAGTTGTGAGCTGCCACATGGGTGCTGGGAATCGAACCCTGGTCCTTTGGAAGGAGAGCCAATGCTCTTAGCCCCACCCCACTTTATCCCACCCCAGCACCATCTCTTCAGGCCTGGTTTCTTTTCTTTTGGGGTGGGCTAGCTACTACGTCGTCCAGGCTAATCTCAAACTCACTCTGTAGCCCAGGCTGGCCTCAGACTCATGAGGCTCCTCCTCATCTTCCTGGTGCTAGCTAGGGTTAGACCCTCCTGAGGTCTGCGCTCCTGTGCCCTGTGCAGAGAAAGCTACTGGATCTCAGAGGCACGGTGACTACAGTCAAGTCACCTCCTCTGATGTCAGCACTCCAGTGCTTGTCCTTTTTCTGTTGCTATAACAGACAGACCTGAAACTGGGTTCTCAGAGTTAACTGGGACTCAAACCAAAACTTTGTGCTTCCTACACAAGCCTCAAAGCCATAAACCCTAATCAAAAATTTACTTATTTTATTTATTGAGGTGGGGGCCATGTGTGGAAGTCAGAGGGCAACTTGTAGAAGATTCCCTCCTTCCTCCATATGGGCCCTAAGATCAAACTTGGGTCACCAGACTTGGTGTCAAGCACCTTTCCCCACTGAGCCCTCTTGCTGGTTTTAGTTTTATTTACTATGGATCTAGCGCCCAACTCTGGAGGAACTCGGTCTTAGATTAGGCAGCATTGTCTGTCCAGTCTCCACTTCTGGAGGAGTTCTGGCGAGAGGAAATACGTCGGCTGTGGAAGGTCTTGCACGTTTATAAGGAAGCTGGAGACCAGTCTCGTTCATTCATTCATCCATCTTCCGGATAAGGGCTCATGTAATCCAAGTTAGTTTCCAGTTAGATATGTACCCAAAGATGACCTCTGGTCATCCTGCCTCCATTTTCCAAGTGCCAGGATCACAGATGGGTGTCCTCTTGTCCAGCCACCGAGTCTCTGCTGCTCAGCTATGGTGTTTGTTTGGTTCTTGGGAGAGTGTCTCACCAAGTAAGTCTCACTGGCCTGGGACTTGCTATATAGACCAGGTTGACCTGGAATCCATAGCGACCTCTGCCTCTGCTCCCTAACCCCTAGTGCTGGCATTAAAAGCCATCCATTCTAGATGGGCGTCGTGGTGCACACCTTTAATCTCAGCACTCGAGAGGCAGAGGCAGGCAGATCTCTGTGAGTTCAAAGCCAGCTTGGTCTATGTACTGAGTTCCAGAGCAGCCAAGTCTACAATAGTGAGGCTTGGTCTCAAAGTTTAAAAAAAAAAAAAAAGCAGTCCCACAAGTAGGAGAGTGAACTAGGATTCCACGAGGACTACACCAACATCTTCCTAGGACCAAACCCTCTGCTGGGCTTCATCTTTAAAAATCAAAGGTCAAGCCGGGCGGTGGTGGCGCACGCCTTTAATCCCAGCAGTTGGGAGGCAGAGGCAGGCGGATCTCTGAGTTCGAGGCCAGCCTGGTCTACAGAGTGAGTTCCAGGACAGCCAGGACTGCACAGAGAAATCTTGTCTCGAAAAACCAAAAAAAAAAAAAAAAAAAATCAAAGGTCAAAGGTTCCACTTCCTTGATCTTCCTCCCATTGGAGATGAGGCTTTTACCACAGGAGTCCATTGAGGATGAACCACTACAGACCGATTCAAGGTGGATAGCTCCAAACCACAGAATTGGATGATTCTTTTCCGATAAGACTACTAGCCAGGAAGTCTCCCTCTGGATATGTTCACACCCTCCTCCTCACCCCTCCCCAAGGTCGCACCTTCCACCTCCTCACACAGGAACCTTCCAAGACCCCGGCTGTGGAAGAGGTTTGGCAGTTTCCTGGCTCTCTGGTTTCAGAACTCTCACCGTCCAAATCACAGGTGGGCATAAAACCAGATGGCCAATCAGAGATTACTACCCAGCTTCCTGTTTAGTTCAGGGCTGAGCAGTGAGCCAAGCAGAGTCAATCAAAGCCATACTTGAGTTGGGGACTCATCTTTTTTTTTTTTTTTTAAACAGGGTCTCACTTTGTAGCTCTGGCTGGCATGGACAACTCACAGATCCTGCGGGCTCTGGCTCCCAAGGGCTGGGACTGAAGGTGTGCCACCATACCAGGCTTCTGGTTCCCATTCCCACCTCCCGCACATGGGGTGGAATAAACAGTAGTGACCCTGTTGGAAATTCTTTGGCTTCCAGATGATTTCAAGGACACAATGTTTCTAACACCCTTAGCTCTTGGCTGTTTTCCGCTCTCCTTGTTACAGAGCCAGGGGACTGGGCTGCCCCAGGACAGAGTGTTTTGAAGGAGGAGGGAGGGAAGAAGGGAGGGACAGCAGCCTCACTCCCAGAGTTCCTGTCAACAAACATGAAAAGCACGCGACAGCTTAGCAACACAGTTTACAAGCCACACCAGGATGGGGGCTGAGGGAGAGGTTAGGGTGGACTGTGGATAAAGATGGAGGTCGCAGGAGCTGAGGGTTTTGCTTAGATCAGCAGTTCTCGACGTGTGCATTGAGACCCCTTTGGGGGGGGGGGGTGTCTAACCACCCTTTCACAGGGGTCGCTTAAGATCATCAGAAAAACACAGCTATTTACATTATGATTCATAACAGTAGCAAAATTACAGTTATGATATAGTAATGAAAATAAATTTATAGTTAGGGGTCACCACAAGAGGAACTGTGTTAATGGGTCACAGCACTGGGAAGGTTGAGAAGCACTGGTTTCGATGACTCCTTTCTGGGAAAGGATGGGCAATCCAGGGTGGGGCCCACATGTCGGAGGCACATGAAGAAAGGACGGGAAGAAGAAAGTGTGGCCCAGGGAGCCAGGCGACAGAGCAGAGCCAGGGGAAAGATTTGTGAAAGTCACAAGAGAAACAAGTTTAGTTTGAGGCAGATTAGCCTGGAGCCAACCCTTCAGGCAAGGCTGGCCACTCATTCAAGATGAGCCTTTTACCTCAGCCGCCCAGTTTTGGTATTTCAGTTCGGTCTCACTTCACCAGATTTTTTCAATACATGGTCTGTGTTATCAGAGCTGGTCTTGAACCCCCAGTCTTCCTGCCTTCCAAGTGCTGGGATTACAGGTGTGTACCTCTAAATCCAACAGGAATTGTGTTATTTTGTGTTTGTGCAGGGATCGAACCCTGGGCTTTGCTCATGCTGGGGGAGTCATCTACTGCCAAGCCAAGTTCCCAGCCCCTCACTAGGGGAATCCAAGCAGAACCACATTCCCTGCCCCTGACACTTCCATACCAGCTCGTTATAGAGCCCAGGCTAGCCTTAGCTTCATGACTAGCACGTTTCATCTTCATGGGTGCTTCAGGGACAAGTGTGCACCGTCTTGCCATGCCCAGAGTGTCACCAGTTTAAGTGTTAATAGCTCTAATCTCTTATTGTGACTGTCTTCGCAGTCCCATCCTGGGGTTAGCATTTTCCTGGACCTCCTTTTCAATTGTTTTCATGTTGTACTGGGTATGGAACTCAGGGTCTAGCGCCTACAGACAAGCACTGTATCTCAGAACTGTACCATCAGCCCTCTTTACGTTTTTTTTAATGTATTTATTTTATTATTTATTTTTATGTGTATGAGTACACTGTAGCTGTACAGATGGCCATGAGCCATCATGTGGCTGCTAGGAATTGAACTCAGGACAGCCCAGCTTGCTCCGGCCCTACTCGCTCTGGTGTAATACACTGTAGCTGTCTTCAGATGCACCAGAAGAGAGTGTCAGATCTCATTACGGGTGGTTGTGAGCCACCATGTGGTTGCTAGGATCTGAACTCAGGACCTTTGGAAGAGCAGTCTTACCCGCGGAGCCATCTTGACAGCCCCCTCTTTACATTTTAAGTGAACCCGCACTTGCTGATCATTGGCGGAGTTGTCTCAGCTCCTGCTCCATCGGATGCAGATGTTAGACTTCAGCAACACCTTCCGTGAACACTGTCGGACTTCAGTCTCCAGGGGCAGCTTGGCTGACGGGACCATCCAGTGGGCATTCTGAGTCTACCTCTCCCACATCTGAAGAATCGCTTCTTAGACATCTGTCCCTCTCTGGGGCTGCGGCTCAGCCAGTACAGACACTTCCTGTGCAAGCCTGCTGACTCGACTTTGTTCCTTGGGACTCACAAGAGGGTGCGGAGAGAGAACTGACTCTTAAAACACTTGCCTTCTGATAGCCACATGTACGCCACAGCACACCTCACATTACACATTAATAATAGTGCTTAATGAATACATTTTAAATTAATTTTTCATTTTAACTAATCATTTTTTAAATTAATAAATATTTAAAAATTCTTTCTTTGGATGGGGAATGTGGCAAGCACCTGCCTAGAATCCCCCAGGGAGGGGCTGGGGGTGTGGCTCAGTGGTAGAGCCCCTGCCTAGAATCCCCCAGTGTGGGGCTGGGGGCCTGGCTCAGTGGTAGAGCCCCTGCCTAGAATCCCCCAGTGAGGGGCTGGGGGCGTGGTTCAGTGGTAGAGCCCCTGCCTAGAATCCTCCAGGGAGGGGCTGGAGGTGTGGTTCAGTGGTAGAGCCCCTGCCTAGAATCCTCCAGTGAGGGGCTGGGGGCCTGGCTCAGTGGTAGAGGTTCTCCCAGAATGTCTAAGGCCAGAATGTCTAAGGCCAGAATGTCTAAGGCCAGGGATTCTTTCCACAGCAAAAAGATGTGGAAGAAGCAAAAAAATGAGAGAAGAGAGCTTTTGGTAGAGGCAGTCCTGCTTCCTTCATGACAGCCAGCCTTGTTCTTGTGGAGGAGGAGGAACAGCCCCTGGGCCTGGAGCGAGGAATGGAAAGGCATACCTGGAAGGGGAGAGAGACTTAAGACTCAAAGGCAGAGTGAGGAAGGGCTTTCTCATGAAATCAAAAGGGAGCCAGTGACGCATTAAAGGGCGACTGAGGAATCCTGAGGTTGGAAACGTACCTCGGTGATTTTTACATCTATTCCATGGGGTGAGTGAGGCTCTTTGTACACTGTGGAACACTGTGGCATTGATTTTCTGTGCCCGGATAGGGTCAGGCCCCTCCAGGTGCCAGCCTTTCTCTCTAAACCTTTAGCTGGGTGGGGTAGGCTCCACTGAGCAGCAGGCTGTGTGGGGTATGTGTGTATGTGACACGAAGTTGGCAGTGCACAGCCAAGGGGACATGGGCAGCCGGCGGGTCAGGGCCCTTCTTTAAACCAGGCTGTGGGAGTCTTGCCATCTGTGAGTGAGAACTTGGGTTGGCTGGGGCTGTAGAAGGGGTCCATGCTCTCCCTGTATTTCCAGCCAACTCGTCTTACTGTGCCTCTCCTCTCCCCCTCCCTGGCAGAGTCTGGCCGGGAGCAGCTGGACCTGAGAATGTCATCATAAGGTTTGATGTTCACAGCCAGTGGGAGGGAGGTCCCCATGTGTCATAGTTGGGAGTTATTGAACTGGGTTTCTTGCTCAGTTCTCTGAACACAGCCTGATGGGGGCTGCACTCAGAATTACAGCTTGTAAGACCTGCCTCTTCTAGTTCCCTTCCTGGTCCTGAGATTCAACACTCTGGCCAAAAGCAATTGATGGAGGAAAGGACTTATTTGGCTTACTCTTGCATGCCACAATCCATCATCTAGGGAAGCCAGGGCAGGAACTTAAGGCAGGCTTGCTATTCTAAGCAGCAACATTACCTCTGACCAGGGGACTCACTTATAGCCAGCAGGAATGGTAGATGAAGGTTGTTAATCTGGCTTGCTCATCCAGGCTCACACTTAGCTTTCTCATACAGCCCAGAACTACTTGACTAGGAAATGATGCCGCCCAGAGTGGGCTGAGCCCTCCCACATCAATTAGCAATCATAACCCCTCCCTCATAGACATGCCCACAGGCCAATCAGATCTAGGTGATTCCTCAACCGATTCTTCCTTCTCAGGTGACTCTAGGCTGTGTCAAGTTGGCAGTAAAAGCTAACCAGAAGTTCATGGGAGGGAAGAGACCAGCAGAATCCCCAACTCCCATGGCCTGGTGGGATCCTACCTCTGGCCTAAATTAGTCTTTTTTTTTTTTTTTTTTAGATTTTATTTATTATTATATGTAAGTACACTGTAGCTGTCTTCAGACACACCAGAAGAGGGCGTCAGATCTCATTATGGGTAGTTGTGAGCCACCATGTGGTTGCTGGCATCTGAACTTAAGACCCTTGAAAGAGCAGTCGACGCTCTTAACCGCTGAGCCATCTCTTTAGTCCCTAGTCTTTTTTTCTTATCAAGGGTTTGTCACTTATATTTCCGCTACAGGGCATGCCAGTGCAGACTGATCTCAGTCCAGGCTACCTGCTGTGTACTGCCACTCCATCTTGGCCATGTGGCAGGGGCTCCTTTAATAATTATCACTGAAGGGGCTGGAGAGATGCTTGACAGTTAGCACTGGCTACTTTTCCAAAGGACCTGGGTTCCATTCCCAGGACCCACACGATAGCTCATGACATCTGTAATTCCAGTTCCCGTGGGTCCAGTACTCTGGTTGAGCCATTGTGGGCACCAGGCACATACATGGTGCTCATGGACATGGAGTGGCTCATGAACATGGGGCAAAACACTCATACACATTAAAAAAATTGTTCTTAAAAGTATCATAGTTGGGTGTGGTGGTCTTTCATACCAGCATTTGGGAGGCAGAACAGGATGATCTCTGTAGGCAATTTAGTCTATATAGGAAGTCCCAATCCAGCCAAGGCTATGCAGTGAGTCCTTGTCTCATACAAAGTTATCATTGTTATTACTACTTTGGTGGTAGTGGAGATTGAACTTAGGGCCTCCTACATGCTAGGCAGTAACTCTACCACCGCACACACATGCACACCCTACCCCTCACCCCCCCTCACCCTGCAACCTTCCCTGCCCTTCACTGGGGAATCACTGGATTCTGAGGTACCACTGAACTTTGCATCCACCGTCTCTTCTCTCTCTTCTTTGAAAAAGGGTATTTGTTTGTTTGTTTGTTTATGTTTTTTTGAGACAGGGTTTCTCTGCATAGCACTGGCTGTCATAGAACTCACTCTGTAGACTAGGCTCGTCTCAAACTCACAGAGATCTACCTACCTCTGCCTCTGTAAGTGCTGGGATTAAAGATGTGTGCCACTACCCTCCAAATAGGGTCTTGATAAGTTACTCAGGCTAGCCTTGAACTTGTTCTCTGCCAAGGCAAGTCTTGAACCTGAATCCCTCCCATTTCAGCTCCCTTAAAGCTGTGACCACAAGCCTGCATCACCAGGTCCATCCCATAAGGATTTCCCAGTGCACAAAAACCTTGCTTAGGCATAGGCTGAGTGAGGAGGTACGGAGCCATCTTACTGTTGGCTTCTATGATGCCCCATTCTAGACTCTCCAAAAGAGATCTGGGATTCTCCCCACTGTCTTAAGTCTGCAGTTGCCTTGGATTCTAGGGACAGCAGAGCTTTGAAGACAGACCACCTAGGATGAGATCAGCTTCCAAGCAGAAGCAGTCACCTGAACCAGTGTGTCCCCTCAAACAATGACTTCCGAAGATCATATTGCAGAGCTGAGACAATGATCAACCAGACTATGCTCTGACCAGGTCTGCTTAACTGCGCATGCCTGTTACCTACCCTGATTCTTCTTCATATTAAACGTTCATGTCAGTACTCCCCCCTCAAAAGTCTTGGGATTATTAGCCCTCTTTATCTGCCTCTCTCTTGGATACAAAGCTTAGTTGAAGCTCTCTGCTTTCTCCAAACATTCTCTGTAATTGTACTGGGAAGGTGCCAAGGCTAGTTTGTTGGGGCTTTTCAAGCTGGGCTCTAACCACAGAGCCTCCTGAGCAGCGAGGGGCTTTTCCTAGAAAGAGGCTCAGCTTGCAAAGTGCTTGCTACACAGCCGTAGGACCTAAGTCTGATTCCCAGAACTTATGTTAAAGAGTCGGGCATGGTGGCTTGTGTCTGTAACCCCAGCATGGGGGAGGCAGTGAGAGGCAAATCCCAGGAGTTTGCTGGCCAGCCTGTCTATCCAAAGCCACGAACTTTAGTTTCAGTGAGAGGCCCTGTCTCAAGAAATAAAATGGAGCTGTGTATGGTGGCAGAAAACTTTAAAATCAGCACTCTGGAAAGAGAGGGAGGTGGATCTCTCTGAGACTGAGGCCAGCTTGGCATACACAGCAAGTTATAGGCAGCCAGAGTGAGATTCTGTCTTTTATAAAAGTCAGTAACCAGATGGTGGTGGCACACGCCTTTAATGTCAGCACTCTGGAGGCAGAAGCAGGCAAATCTGAGTTCAAGGCCAGCCTGATCTACAGAGTGAGTTTCAGGACAGCCAGGGCTATATACTAAGACCGTCTCAAAAATTTTTTTTCTCCAGAGTGCTGGAGAAATGAACCCCTGCCTGTGTTTTGTCTGTGGAGGGAAGGGTTGACTGGAATCAGGACACACATTGTGCCCTTGTATGGAGCCAGCCTCTATTGCTACCCAGGTCCCTTCCCTGACCCTGGAACCTGTTCCATTCTAGGAGTGTGGTGATCACATCCCTGACCGGGTTCTGCTGTCACCAATGTACCACCTGTGGTATGGTGAGTGTCCCAGGGGCCAATGGCTGGGACTGACAACATGACATGGGCTATGTCGCCCCCTATGGTCTCATGTGCTCCGTACGAGTCAGTTTGATCCTTGTGGAATGGGTACTGAGAGCTCAAATCCTTCTCTCTCTCTCTCTCTCTCTCTCTCTCTCTCTCTCTCTCTCTCTCTCGTGTGCATGGTAAGTAAGTGCTATGTATCTCATGTTAGGGGGTAGAGGACAACTTTTAGGAGTTGTTTCCACCACGCTGGCCCTGTGGCTGGAACTCAGATGACCAGGCTTGACCACATGTGCTGATATCCTGTGCTAGCTCACAGTCCCTCAAATTCTGTTTTTGAAAGAGACAAGCAAGACTGAAGTAGTAGGGTAGGAAGCTTGAGGCTACCCTGGTCAAGTGAGACTCTGTTAATATAAAAACGCAAAGAAGGGCTGGGTGTGTAGCTTCACTGTAGGCATTTCCCCAACGTGTACAAGTCTCAGTCTCAGTGCTTAGCAGTGGACAAAACCAATCAAATCAAACCAAACAAGCAACTGGTGGAGCAATGGGATCTGAAGGCCAGGGGTGTGGTTCAATGTAGAACACTATCGAGCTGAGTGGGTGCGAGCTGAGTAGGTGCTCAACACTAAGCACTTGTGCTTGCTTTGGACCCACCTGTGCCACAGACCTTCCTTCCCTGGGACTTAGAGGGCTAATTCTGAAGTAACCCTGGGGATCCATTCTACTGTGGCTAGAGCAGGCCCTGGGAGGGGATCATCCTACTGTGTCTTACTAGGAAGATGGTTCTGGAAGCTTCCAGTCCTTTCTAAGGTAGCCTGTCTTAGGTGAGTGTAGCTCATCCTGCTGGTGGCTACACAATGGTGGGAGGTTGAGCTGAAGGAGGAGCATAGCAGAGCCCAGACCTCTGGCTGCCCAGAGGTGGCAAGAGCCATTCATTACCTGTTTCCACATTACCAGGGAGTCTGGCTCTGTGACATCCATATGGGTACATTTCACAAGAATACACATACTAAGACCACATGAATTGTGGAGAAGGGACAGGCAAATGGAAACAACATGCTGGAAGTTAGAAAGGGGATATAAAAGCCATGGAACCCACCTTACCTGAGAAGGGGAGTATTGCTGGAAATGGCAGGGCATGCCTGCCATTCCTGCTACTGAGAAGGCTGGGGCAGGAAGATTTCAAGTTCAAGGCTTATCTTGGCTACAGAATGAGTTCCAGGCCAGCCTAGGAGACCCTGCCTATCGAGAGAGAGAGAGGGAGAGAGGGAGAGAGAGAGAGAGAGAGGGAGAAGGAGGGAGGAGGACTGAGATATAACGTACAAGCAGAAAAGTTGCTAGAATCCCCCAGTGAGGGGCTGGGGATATGGCTCAGGAATTCAAGGAACTCAAGGTCATTCTAGTCTATTACATAGCAAGATCCTGTTTCAAACAGCAAACAGCAAACAACAAACAAAACTAAAAGAGAATTCAGCTTTGCTTCATGAATTGTTAAAAAAAAATCGCCTTGATTGTGCTGGGTAGCTTTGCATGCTCTCCTGTTCAGATATCAGGAGAAGCTGATGTCAAGGCAGGGAGGCATGTGGGGCCTCACAGTGCTTACTCAGGTGCTTGTGTGCCACCCTGCTGCATTCAGCAGGAAGAAAATCACAAGGGCAACACTAGCAGGTGCCTCACACTGTGTACCCAGCTGTATCAGTGACCTGAGACCTCCCACTTACTCCTTAACAGATGTGAAGTGCTCCCTGGGGTAGCCATGCTGTGATTTCTTTTCCCAGTTCCTTGGAAGAAGTTGAAGCATTCTGTTTTGTTGTGTCCCCAGGCGTGGTTGAGCTTGCCACTGTGACAAGACACCTGACATAAACAAAAATGGCTTACCCTTGAAGAGGTCAGCTAACTAAAGAATGTTGAAAAATCCCACTGGCCCTAGAACATGAAGATCCCTCCCCTCCCAGAAGTCGGTGGAACATGTAGGCTGGAAGGGGGAAGCTGAAGCCCCTACTACCTCATTACCAATCAGTTTAAAGGGTACACTGTTCTGCTAATAATATTGTGCCTAGTTGCTGATGCTCTATTCCACCCCTGGGAACTGTATAAAAACTTGCCAAACGGCCACCCAGGGTCACCTTCAGGTGCAGGACGACCCCAGCATGCTGGAAAAATAAATTCCTCTTGCTTTTGCGTGGATTCCCGGCTCTACGTGGCTCACTCAGGGCGTCCCAGTGGCCAAGGCTCGTTAGAGTCTTACATTTGGTGCATTGGCTAGGAATCAACCCCCTGTGAGGATGCACTGGAGAGCAGTGGATTGGAGGAACAGCTTGAGCAGGTACTGCAAGGAGAGGGGCCACTGGGCCCGAGAGTGCCCCAACAAATGGAAGGTGGGGGCAGGAAATCCCAGGCCTTGGGAAAAGCACCCCCAAACAGCAAATATGTTAGCCCTGGGGAAAGACAGTGTTTAGGGAGGACAGGGTTCAGACCCCCTCCCTGAACCCAAGCTAACTCTGAGAGTGGAAGGGAAACCCACTCAATTCTCAGTGGACACAGGGGCTCAACACTCGGTCCTCCTCCAAGCCAATGGATGCACTTCCAAGAAAAGAATCTTGGGTCCAAGGAGCCACTGGCACCAAAATGTATTCATGTACTACCTGAAGAACAGTGGGCCTAGGGGTGGGCTGGTTATCCCATTCATTTATGGTCACCCAAGACCGTCCCTATCCTCTGCTGGTGCGAGACTTACTCAATAAGATGGGGGCCCAGGTATACTTCCTGCCCAATGGGCCACAACAAACTGGCCCAGGAGGAGAGCCCATGGATGGAGGAAAGACCTCTCTGACCAAACCCTGCCGGAAGCTGAGGCTACCTGCTTTACAGACAGAAGCAGTTTTTTCCATGAAGGTGAGAGATGAACAGATGCTGTCATGGTGGATGGCACAAATGACATCTGGGTTGAACCTCTACCCTCTGGCATGTTGGCATAGAAAGTGGAGTAAGGTACTCACTCTCATCAAGGCCTTGGCACTTGGGGCCAGCAAGAAAATTAACATCTACATGGATAGCAGGTATGCCTTTGCCACAGCCCATGTCCACGGGAGTATTATATACAGAGAGGGGACTGCTCACATCAGAGGAAAAAGAAATAAAAATCAATCAGGAAATCTTGGATCTTTTGGATGCCCTGATGAAGCCAGCAACTGTATTATTCATTGCTCCAGGGCATCAGAAGGGAAGAGACTCAGTGGCCTGAGGCAATAACCAGGCGGATCAAGTGGCTGGAGAAGTGGCTCTGCAGGAGCCTATCCTGGTTATGGGCCTGCAAGAGACACCCACTGGGAAATGGGACTGGACTAAGGGATGGCCTCACTTAGAATGTACTGAAGGAGAAAAGATTCAGATTGGTAGCCACCCTACCAACTATTACCTAGAGAAGGGCAGTGGCACACACAAAAAGAAAAAACCATACTCCCTAGAAAGCAAGCAAAACACTTACTAGGGCAAATGCACAGATGGACTCATTCAGGGGATAGAAAGCTTGTCCAAGCAGTTAAGGGACCTAAAGTATATATAATAGACCTCAGGTTTTGGGCCAGAGAGATAGTAGAACAGTGTAAGGTATGCCAGCAAGTGAGTGCTTATGCAGCCAAGAGTAAACGGGCAAAAGACTTTAGGGAGAATGGGCTGGAATATACTGGTAGGTTGATTTTACAGAAGTTAAGCCAGGAAAATATGGTTACAAATAACTTCTAGTGTTTGTAGATACTTTCTCTGGATGGGTTGAAGCTATCCCTACCAAGCAGGAAACAGCTACCACGGTAGCTAAGAAGATATTAGAGGAAATTTTCCCGAGGTTTAGAGTGCCCAAGGTAATTGGATTGGACAATGGTCCCTGCTTTTGTCTCTAAGGTAAGTCAGGGATTGGCAGAGACATTGGGGACTAAGTTGACCTTAGAGACTGGAGGGGGCTGGGTGGTGCTCCTTCCCCTGGCCTTGTTCCGAGCCTGGAATACCCCCTACCACTTTAACCTGGCTTCTTTTGAGATCCTGTATCGGACCCCCACTCCCCTGACCTCAGCTCTTGATTCCCCCAGAGTGACTTTTCACACTGACAAGGATCTTATGGCTTTATTGCAAGCTTTCCAGATCAGCCACCAGGAATTGTGGCCTAAACTTAGTGCCCTGTACAACACAGGTACCCCAAGTTGGAGATTGGGTATATGTTAAGAGCCATTGTGCTGAAAACTTGGAAGCAAGTGGAGAGGGCCATTCCTGGTGTTGCTGACCACCCTGACCTCTGTTAAAGTGGATGGAAACCGGCACCTGGGCCTGACTGGATAGCAGCCAGACACCCAAACAATCCCTTTATGCAAGGCCAAAGACCTCATGAGATGGCTATGGTCTATCTTCTGGCACTGATCCTTGGCAGCCCTCACAACCCTACCAGGGTGACTTGGCAGGTGCTCTCAGCCACTGGAGATGTGGCTTGGTCCACTACAGAGGAATACCTGCATTGTATCTGGTGGCTGAACCTTGTCTTTGATCTCTGTGATTTAGCTGTGGGCCTTGATTTCTGGGGTGTTCCTGTACTGGAAACACTGGGGGAGGGATTGCCCAAATGTGGGGGATGAGGAAACTGTGTCCCAGAAGTGGCCTTGGAGGGTGGGGCTTAGGATGCAGACACCCAAAGTTGAGGACTGTCCTGAGAGAAATCCCCATATATGTGTACCCCCGAGACGGGAGAAGCCAGCAGCAGGCCCATCAGTGCTATCTGGGGGTGTGAAACATCGGGAAGCACATACTGGAGATCATTCCAGGGGTAAAAACTCAATGGCCAAGATAAAAAGAGAAAGAGAGCAAGCCCAAGGTTTGTTTGAATCTGGTTTAACAATTCTCCTTGGTTCACCACCCTGATCTTTTCCATAGTAGGTCCCTTAATCATCTTGTTTTTACTTTGAATTTGCCTCCTACATTTTGAACTACTTGGTCATTTTTGTTAGGGAACACATAGGTACAGTACAGCTAATGATCTTAAAGCAGAAATACAGAGAATTAGATACAAAAGACCAGGAGTATGAGCTATCAGAAAACCAGGAATAGCTTCAGGATTGAAGCATGCACAAAGAAAAGTGGGGAATGAAGAGGTCTAAAGACTGCTGGAAAATTCCACCGGGCCCCAGAACATAAAGACCCCTCCCCTCCCAGAAGGAAGAGGTCAGTGGAGCACGTAGGCTTGAAGGGAGAGGCTGAAGCCCCTACTACCTCATGACCAACCAGCTTAAAGGGTGCACTGTTCCCCCAATCATATTGTGCCTAGTTGCTGATGCTTTATTCCGCCCCTGGAAACTGTATAAAAATTTACAGAAAGGGCTGCCCAGGGTCACCATCTCTCCTTCGGGTGCAGGACAACCCCAGCGTGATGGAACAATAAATATTGCATGGATCCCCAGCTCTGCTTGGCTCACTCAGGGGGTCCCTGGTGGCTAAGGCTCATTAGAGTCTTACACTCTTGTTCATGTTCCAGAGATTTTAGTGCATGGTCAGCAGGGCCTGGGTAGAGGTTAGCAAGTGGCAGCTAGATGACAGGATGAAGCAAAGCTGCTTACTCCATGGTGGCCACAGACAATAAGAGGAAGAGACAAGGCCAAGCTAGTCCCAATGGGGGACATTCTCCCAACTGGACCTCACCTTGTACAAGTTATTCAGCTATGAATTCATTGGTGGTTGACAAGGGTGACTTGGTGCTCTCCTGATCTAATCTCCTCTCAGGAGTGCCCTAGCTGGAAGCTGAGAACATAGGAGCTTATTCACCCAAAGGACACATCCAAATAGTAACAATGGTACAGGGTGAGCATCCTTTTACCCATGTCACTGTTTTAGGAGACTCCTAGAAATGGCAATGCTGAGTTATATTCTGAGTGTGTCTTTTTATTATATTTAAAATATTTACTTTTAATTATGTATCTCTGTGTGCACGTGTTAGGTACCTGCAGAAGCCCGAAGGTGGTATTGGTTCCCTGGGAGCTAGAGTTACAGGTAGTTGTGAGCTGACTTGGGTCATGGGAAGTAAACTTGGGTCCTTTGAAAGAGCAGTATTCACTTTTAACTACCAAGCCATCCTTTTGAAATCGGGTCTCACTATATAACCCTGGCTGGCCTGGAACTCACTATGTAGACTAGGCTGGCCTTGAACTCAAAGAGACCTGCCTGCTTCTGGCTCCTAAGCACTAGATTAGAAGTGTGTGCCACCATACCTGCCCCTTCACATTTAAAAAAAATATTTTGTGTGTACATGGAGGCTCCTAGGTGATTCTAAATCCAGGCAAACTGCTGATCAAGACCATTTGTATGCAAGGGGGCACAGTAAACATGACATGACTGCTCCATTTGATGGTCAGAGTGAAAGTTTTTATCATAGACAGGAGAGAATAACCAGAGACATCTGAGAAGTGTCCAGAGCACAGAAAAAGAAGTAGACTGAGCCGGGCGGTGGTGGCGCACACCTTTAATCCCAGCACTTGGGAGGCAGGGCAAGTGGATTTCTGAGTTGGAGGACAGCCTGGTCTACAGAGTGAGTTCCAGGACAGCCAGGGCTACACAGAGAAACCCTGTCTCAAAAAAAAAAAAAAAAGTAGTAGACTGAGCATGACTAGTAGATTGGACATGGCCAGGCGTAGGGAAGTGAGAGAAAAATACTGGGCGGGGGGGGGGGGGGGGGGGCAGAGAGAGATGGAGAGAGAGACACAGAGAGAGAGAGAGAGAGACAAAGAGACAGAGACAGAGAATGAAAAGAAGAGGGTAGCCAGAGATATTGTCCTGAGAAACACCCATGTTATAAGAAGGGTAAGTAGTAAGTAGCCGGGGGGAGGGAAGCCCATGGGCTGGAGAGAGTTTTGGGTAGGGGAGATGAGAGGCATGGGCTTTGATATGCAACCACAGGTAGTCATTTGTAAGAGAAATGGCTCCTCATGGCAGATGGGACCGGGTCTCACAAGTTCCCCAAGGAATGGGGGCTCTTACCTCACCAGCAGAAATCCTGTAGTTCAGAGCCTGTGCTCATTTTTGGATATCTGATAGGCCAAGACTTATCAAAGACCAACAATACCATCCAAATAGAGCCATTGTGGTGGGGCAGCCTGGAATCCCAGAACTTACAGTTGAGACAGAAGGATCATAAGCACTAGACCAACTGATACACATACTGAGTTGTAGGCCAGCCTGAGCTATAAAGTGAGACTGTCTCAAAGTCCCACTCTTTCTGAGAAACACAACTAGGTGGAGGACCATGGGTCATTGCCATAAGATTCAGCAGGATGTGGGTATTAGGTTTGGGTTCCCTCAATCTGGAGAGACTGAGGGACATCTGCTGCCATATGAAGCCAGGGCATGGTCCAGATCTGGAGATAAAGGTTTAGGAGTGTCACAGAGGTTCTCAGGGCCTCCCTCCTGCACTCTATCCTGCAACACCAGGAACATCTAGGAGAGAACTACTGGCAAGTCATCCTGCCCAGCTCCATCATGTGCCATCTTCTCCAGACGGCCGGCCTGGCCCATTCTGCTCAGAGGAAAGTAAGTTGCCAGCAGATGGGGCAGAGGCAGGGGCTTTGTTTGGGTCAGGGGCACACTAGTCTCCAGTGGGTACTTATTCTCACCTTTGGAGTATTGTCAGGATATGAGGAATGCATGTGAAACAATTTTCAGTGCTAGGAAATTGAGAGAGGGATAAAGGAAAGTGTGGAGAGCACTGGACCTCGCCCTGAGATGGCGCTGGCTTCTGCTCCTTGCTGGAGCGGAAGAGTGATAAACAACTCCTTATTTGGCTGTGCTTGTTGGCCTGGCTTGCTTCCGCCTTTGGCAACCTATCTGATTGCACCACGTGGCCTTTTGGGATAGGTCATTCATGGGCTTTTAAGGGCCTGGGGTGTTGCCCTCGGGGTCAGAAGATTGTTCAAGGTTCCTGAATAAACTGCTTAAAGAAGAGCTCTCGGGGTCGTTCTTGCTAGCCGAGACGGTCGAGACAGGAAAGCTCTTCCTGAGACCAGGGAAACCCAGCTAGGTGGCAGGCCACAGAAAGCTGGCTGGGTGGAGGCATGAGGATTCACTTTCAAGCTGCAAAGTGTTAGCATTAGAAATGTCTACCGGAGCTGGGCAATGGTGGCACATGCCTTTAATCCCACCCAGCACTTAGGAGGCAGAGGCAGGTGGATTTCTTAGTTTGAGGCCAGCCTGGTCTACAGAGTGAGTTCCAGGACAGCCAAGAGAAACCCTGTCTTAAAAAAACAAAGAACAAAAAACAAAAAAAGAAGAAATGAAATGTCTACCGGCTTGCCCTGTTTGAGCTTAGTGTAAAGATGGGAAGGCAGGGGGTGGAGGATAACTGGTTGTGGTGGGAAAGAAAGGCAGAACAGCAGGCAGCATTCCTGAAGGATGGCCAGACAAGGGACCAGGGCCAGTGACAGCAATGTGAAGGGATATTCAAGTTGGCAACGAGCACTGGGGGCAGGGTGAGTGCCTGTGAAAGACCCTGCCATGTCTATTCTGCTGGGAACTGAACAGCTGGGAGGCATCTGAGAGGGAGGAGGGGTACTTCAGCTTTAGTCTCAAGAGGAAGCACAAGACACTGGGGGAGACTCTAGGGCTCCAGCAGGAAGACTAATTGGCTTTCAGTTTTCAATTAACTTGCCTGGTCACAGCTCCCCACAGAGAGGTGTCAAGTGTGCTCCTTGTCCAGGTGCATGGAGAATCTGTGGCTCTAGTAAACAGACCCTATTCCCACTCCTGCTGCTCTCAACAAATGGCTCCCTCTGCTCAACCATGGACTTCAGGAGTTGAGCCCAATTCACACAATGAATTGTACTGTATACTGCTAGGACAAGAATGCGTTTTATTTACAACAAAAGCAATTATAACATCCAACAAAAGCAATTGTAACATAATTCTCTTCAAAAAACCCAACAGAATATACAAAGCCTTTCTATCTTTACTGACCCACTGACATCAGCAGTTGGAAAGGAGGTGGGGGTGAGGCTGGGAGGTAAGTCAAGAACATGAACACACACACACACAAAACCTGCTTTTCCCGGGCAGTTCTCTGCTTTAGGGGACTATCTTTTGCTACTGTGTATGAACCTGGAGAAACAGTCTGTCAGGGCTGGCAGGGTGTCTGTCTTCCAGGGGTGGCAGAAGCAGTCTGCTGTGGGGAGCTCCACCCATCCCCAGCCACGTTACGATGGAGGAGTCCAGTCTTGCTTGCAGGAGCTGAGACCCTAGGAATGGAACAGAGTGTGAGGCACATGCCAAGACCTACAGTCTCAGAAGAAAGCAGCTATCAGGAAAGCCAGAGTATGGTGGTGTCACACACAAGTAGAGAGGAAGCCAGGCCCGAGGTGGATCTGTGGTCCAGGGAACAAGCATACTTCCCTGATGGGTGACACAGGAAGCCACCTGCTGTTAAGTATGGCTTCCTTGATGGCTTCAGGAAACCAGAACCATGAACACAGAAACAACAAAATATATAGGCCCTAACCTCAGTATCAGGTCAAAAATTTTTCTACATGAGGCTGCAAGTGGTTGGATTTTTTCTTTCTGTTTAAAAATGTATTTTTATTTTATATGTACAGGTGTTTTGCCTGCGTGTGTCTGTGCAGCATGTGCACACAGGACCTGCAAAGTCCAGATCTCTTTGAGCAGGCAATTGGGAGCTGTCATGTGGGTGCTGGGAATTGAACAAAGGAAGAGCAACCAGTGCTCTTAAGCACTGAGCCATCTCTAGCTCTCAATTTCTTTTCTTGGTGTGTGGAGCCTGAGGTCAAATTTAAGGGCCATTCCTAAGGGACTGTCCAACTTGGGCTGTGTTTTCTTTTTTGAAACACGTTTGTAAGACATAGACCAGGCTGGCCTTCAATGTATAGAGACTCACCTGCCTCTGCCTCCAAGTTGTGCGATTAAAGGACCATTCCACCATGCCTACTCTTGCCTTGGCTTTTGACCCAGGCTGTCTCCTCAACTGGCCTGGTATTTAGTGATCACCTGGCTTTTCTGCATGGGTTCTTAGGCTGTTTGTTAAGGCTGAGTATCTAAAGTGCTGATGCAGCTAGTTCTTCAAGGCATTTATTTTCAACGAGTACATGAATTTTTTTTTAAAAAAATTTATTTCTTTTACATGAGTACACTGTAGCTGTTTTCAGATACACCAGAAAGGGGCATCGGATCCCAGTACAGATCAGTGGATAGTGTTTACCCCATAAGCACAAGGACCTATTTGATCCTGAGCACCAAGACATAAAACCCCCCCCCCCCCCCGCCACTGCCTACAAAGACCAAACAACAAACAACCATCACAGTGAGGTCAGTGTACATATACATTTGTAATCCCAGAGCTGGGGAGGTGCAGAAAGGTGGACTGTCTGAGATTTGCTGAGCAGCCAGCCTAGCCAAATTGATAACTCCAGGTTCAGTGACATATTTAGTCTTAAAAAAATAAGGCAGATGTGGGGTATGATGGCACAACTCTTTAATCCCAGTACTTGAGAGACAGAGACAGGTGGATCTCTGAGTTCTAGGCTAGTCTGGGCTACATAGTGAGACCACATTTCAAAGAGAAAACAAAACTGATGGTTTAAATGAGAACATTGGCATGTAGGCCCAGAGGTTTGAGGACTTGGTCCTTATTGGGTGGCAGTATTTGGGAGGTTGAAGAGGTGTGGCCTTGCAGGAGAAAGTACGTTAATGAGGATGAGCTCTGAGGTTTCAAAGTCATGTGCCATTTCCAGTTCATTCTCTCTACTCCCTGCTTACAGTTTAAGAAGTGAGTTCTCAGCTGTTGTAGTTGCCATGCCTGCTGGCTACTACACTGCTATGATGGTGATGGATTCTTACCTCTCAGGAACAAGTCCAAATAAACCCTTCCTTCTTGGTCATGATATATTTTTTTAAAGATTTACTTATTATATATATATATGAGTACACTGTCGCTGTCTTCTGACACAGCAGAAGAGGGCATCAGATCCCATTACAGATGGTTGTGAGCCACCATGTGGTTGCTGGGAATTGAACTCAGGACCTCTGGAAGAGCAGCCAGTGCTCTTAACTGCTGGGCCATCTCTCCAGCCCCCTTGGTCATGATTTTTATCACAGTAACAGAATCCAGACTAATAAACAAAACAGAAGTGGCAAAGGTTGCAGAGGTGAACACTGCAGAAGACAGCTATAGAACAGAACCTCTGGCAGTAACCAAGGAGATGGATGGGATGGCCAATGGGAAGGCAGGAGAGATGCTCGGGGTTTGGAACACTTGCTGTGCAACCATGAGAACAAGAGTACAAATCTCAGAAAAATACAAGATTTATACTGTTTTATTTTAAAGACGTCGTTCATTTTCTTCATATAAAAGTTCTATAAGGAATCCCATTCCTTCCCACACAGGCCTCTCCTCCCCTCAGTATGCATACATCCTTTATGGTATTTGTAGCTGGATTTTTCCTACTTTGTGGATTCTTTCTTCCACCCTTCTCCACCCCTTTTCTTTCATCCTTTCAACCTCCTAACACTAAATGAGAAAAGGGTAGAAGGGGAAGGACAGAGATCTCTGAATAGTAGAGGGACAGTGAATTATCATTAGATTATTTCCTGCTGATTAAGGGTGTAGAGTTTCTTGGGGCAAGTTTTTATCTTCACTGTTAGGATATCTAATTATTATTTCTTCCTCCCTCCTCCTTTTTTTTTTGAGCATGACTACTTAACCAACAATAATCAAGACCAACCAACCGACTATACTAACAACCCTCTTCTAGGGCCCTAGCATTTATATACTCTCTAGAAAGTCCTCAGAATTCCAAACAGCACATAACTGTAGAAACTGCAGGTGGCAAAATCATGCCCGTGCTAGGGCACGAGGTAAATCATAGCTGCTACGGACAATCTGAAACAGCTCCATATCCCCTACCTAAGATTAAAACAAAACATATTCCTGTAATATTTTTGTTTTTAAAGAAATCAAAATTCCCACTACAGAAAGTAGCCATTTTTGCCCTGTGGAGCAAAAGCATCACACACAGTAGAGTCCTGTCTCTTTTCATCATCATCAGCTGCTACTTACTCTTTTTATCACAAAGCCAAAGCTCTATGAAAATGATTTCAATTATCACAGATTTAAAGCTCAACAACTATCTAGACTGTCAGTCCTGGGCCACCTTCCCAACGAGTCAATCCCTGTGGTCCTCCCAATGATCTTTGGCAAATGGATGTAATCCACATAAACTCTTTTGGTTGTTTTAAGTCTGCTCATGTTTGGACTGGCACCTCTACATACTTTTCCTCTCTTTTATGGTGATGCACGAGTCTGCGCAAGCTGTTTGCAGACACTGCTTTCTCTGTAACAGGAGTCCTCAAACACACGGAAACAAACAGTGGTCCTGCTTAGGTATGTAAAACTTTTATTCCTTTTGCCAACTTGGGAAATTCATGTCTCCCATGGCATTCCCATAAGCCTCAACACAAGCCATAATTATAATTTATTATTCAAAAATCAAATTAAGCAAAAAAAAGAGGAAAACTAAGGGATTGATTGCTCAAGAGTAACTTGCTAAAGCAGCTTATATTTTAAATTTTTATAAATTGTTCCTCCCAATTTCCATTATTATGTAGAAAAACATAATAATAGAAAAGCTGAACTCAAACCAATGCTTTTATATAAACTCCCTCGATATTGAGGGAGTTCCACTTATTGAGCAGAGCTGAGACCCTGCACCTGTGCTTTCTCCTAAAGCCATAGGGCCTGGCGCCAGAAGACAAGAAGGGCTCCTCTGGATCTCAACCCCGACACCTAGGATGAGTTGCTGAAAGAGACAACATAAATCTAAACACAACATAAACATCAACAATGTCAACCTCCAGCTACCTTCCAACCCAGGGAGACACCACACGCTCAAGCAGTGCAGCTCAGCATAGCCTGGAGGATACTGAAAAACACCCTGCAACCCGTTCTCACGCACCATTAACAGGCTGCGTTCTGTGCACACCAGGGCCAGATCTGAGCAGGGTACAGACAGGACGGACCTTAGGGCTTTCTAACTTCCAGGCTCACTGACAAGAGCCCTGGGTTCAAAGCAAAGGACAGAGAAAGATGGAGGACAAACAGCACTCCCCATGCCTCTGCTTACATGTGTATATGTACCCACACAGAGACATGTGCATATATAAATTAAATAATCACATCTTTTTGTTGTTTTCCCTTTTCTACAATAATTGAATCTTTAAAAAAACCACAAAAGATGCCGGGCGGTGGTGGCGCCTGCCTTTAATCCCAGCACTTGGGAGGCAGAGGCAGGTGGATTTCTGAGTTCGAGGCCAGCCTGGTCTACAGAGTGAGTTCCAGGACAGCCGGGGCTACACAGAGAAACCCTGTCTCGGAAAAAAAAAAAAACAACCCACAAAAGAACATTATAGTCATACTCATGGCATAGAAATATGAGGTGGTTCTCATGTGTTGACATATAAATATCCAAAATATATTTACAAATATTCTAGTATATGATGTATTTGTAGAGAAAGTAAATACACAATTAACATTTACAAAATTTACCAAAAGCTTCAACAAAAGTCACTAGGAACATCAGTGCTGGTTGCCGCTGTAGGGTGGGCAGTCTCAGGCCTGGGAAGACCTCCCGTCCTCTTTTAGAATGTTGATTCTATATTAAACATATTGAACCCAGCACGACAGTTCCTTTGCCTTTGGGAAGAAGGCATGGAGAAAGGTTTAGTGATCACCAAGAGAGCAGAGAGACAGTTTTTGTCTGCTCTCTGTCAGATGCCTTAGATTCAGTGTGCTCTGAGCACTAAGGTGGTAAGATCCCTGTCACACCAGGCCCTTTGTGTGGCTCAATGCGTTGACTTTACAAACTGGAACTGATAAGAAGTATCATCTTAGCCTGACAGAGAAGGAGTCTGAAGAGAATCGCTCCTGTTTCACTGTGAAAAACCGGTGTGCACAATCACAGAGGTGAGTGTTTGCCGCCAGAGACCCAAAAGACAATTGAAGTGACACAGCCTGGTCCGAGGGCAGACTCGAGCTGAACCTGTGAGTACTAAGCAAGCTGTTTCCCACGGCCTCCGGAAAAGGCACAGGCCAGTGTGAAACAGAAACTGGATGGAGTGATACCATCAGTGTCCACAGTTGTCACCCACACAATGAGCAGTAATCGAAGAAGAGTGTGAACTCGCAACAGAGATGGGATGGAGAAGGCAGGCAGCGCTGCCACCTCCAGTGTGGGCTGCAGACCTGGGGTGTTTACAGCACATGGAACCTGAGGACAAAGAGCTGAGGATCAGGGCTAGGAGGCAGAATTCAGTTCCCATGGTGGCTGCTCTTCCAGCTCTTCCCTATGGTTCTGGGATGGTCACTCAGTCCTCAGACACATGTGAACCTCATTAATGACAAGCTTCTGGAACCACTGATGGTCACAGTCTTTTGAAAACATGATGATGCTGGATATGGTGGTGTATGCTGTAATCTCAACACTTTCGAGGCTTAGGCAGGATCACAGGTTTAAGGGTAACCTGGACCATATGGCAAGACACTGTGTCCAAAAAATGCACCCCACAGATGAAAGCTGCTCCAAAGACCTGGTGGAAAGATCAAGGCTGGACAGCCACGTGGGGAAATCACCTGCCACTAAGCATGACGACCTGAGTTTGACTCCCAAGTACCCACATAAACACTGTGACATGTGACACTCCTGCAATCTCAGTGTTGGAGCCCAGAGACAGGCAAGTCCCTGGGGCTCAGAGGCCAGTCAATCTAGCCATCAGTGAGCTCCAGCTTCAGTGAGAAACATTGTCTCAAAAAATAAAGTGTAGAGTCACCGAGAAAGATACTTGACACATGCACGCATGCACACACACACACGCATATGGGACAGATTCAGACCTTCCATGAGGCTGCAACCAGCTCTTCCCTTAAATGCCTTACACCTGAACAAAACTAACACCTTGGGCATCCCTCATCATCTCAGTGGAGGAGATGGAGCCCATCACTGATACTGTGCTCTGGCCAGATGGTCCTGAAGTTGACCCTCCCTCCCTGCCAGGTCTCTACTTGTTTCTCCAGCATGATCTAGCATTTTCTGATGTCACTCACTTTTGAACCTCACTTGTTGATCCTCTGGGCCCTCTGCCCTCCTTTGGTGCTATGCATCAGCATGGGTCACCAAGACCCTAGCCTCCTCTTCTATGTCAGGCATCAGCCTGGGAATGGTTGAAACATCCTTTACATGGTTCAGTGTCACAAGTAAACATCTGCTACCCCCACCACTCACAGCATCATCCTACCACACTTCTTCCAGCAGCTGAAGCTTAAGGTCCAATTTCCACAAGGCACTTTGAAAACAAGAGTCACACCACCTAATGTGTTATTAGTTACCATCCTCACATTCTCATGCTTACCTCTTAAGAAGACCCCACTGCTGGGACCCATAGCCAGCTGCAGTCATATGGTGACCTACCCTGGGGTCAGAAACAACAACCCCAAGGGCCTGTGATCTCTGGGTTGCCATCTCTCGGCGGGACCCAGAGCTGTGCATTGGGCATGCCTTGCCTTCAGGATATGGTCCCAATTGTGCCAGCTTAAGTGTCCACCATTCTCTCCACACCAGGCAGTCTGGCCTTTGTTCCCACCATGCCACCTGCCACTTGGTTTAGAACCACTTGGTTCTAAAAAGAACCTATCACCTTCGTTCTTTTTAGCCATTTGACTTCAATCCTCCCTCAACAGTGTCCAACCCAGGAGTGGCAGCATTTAATTAAACTGTGATATTACTTATAACACTCAACTTTAACACTGTGCATGCGTGCGCACATGTGTGTGTACATGCACATGTGCATGCACCAGATGGTAGTGGTGGTGCATGCCTTTAATCCCAACATTCTGGACGCAGAGGTAGGTAGATATCTGAGTCTGAGGCCAGCCTGGTCCTCACTGCCTTCTCTAGTCTCTTCTCCCCTCAGACTCAGAAATTTCATTAAAGCTCACTGTCTTATAGCAAACAGCTTGACCTTAGTATAGCTCAATGGCCAGAAAAGGGCACACTCAATTTCCAAGTGATCTGAGATTGTAAAAACTTCTGCAACCGTACAAAGCCCATGATGATCCCCAAAGTCTCTCAACTCTAAGGTTTCTCTACTTTCTACTCTTGACAATCACGTATCTCTGTGCTATCTTTACTCTCAGCTCTCAAAAAAAAAAAAAAAATCTTAAGACCATTGTGTAAGCTCTCTGCATCTCAGAATTAGTAAATTTATGGGGTGTGGTTAAAAATCTATAACAAAAAGCTTAAAACTTGTAACAAAAAGGACTGACAGATTTGCTACAGAGTGCTGTGTAGGTAACTTGGAACCAATTCAACTTACTAACAATGTATGTTTGATGATTAAGGTTTATAAATTCATAAGGCTGTAAAGTCTACTCATGCACAAACTGGTGTAAAGGCGCGTGTCTCGCCTCTTTGTCTTTGCCAACTTTGTTAAGCTTTAGCTATTCAGATAAGCCAAGTCACATAAGAAACTATAAGGTTACGTACCTATGAGAGGATCAGAAGTATAAAGTTCCTAGACAATGTGTAGACTGTATTTACGGTTTAAAGTTTATTTTGATGCTAAAACATTTTCAATTAAATCTTCAATTCAAATTTTAAGGCTCAAACTTAATATGTATACTCTACTCATATAAAAGCTATTTCTTGTGAACTGCTATAGATAATTAAGACATGCAAGTCAATCATCTTATAAGTGGAAAGTTCTTTAATGTGCTCAGAACTATGTTCATAGTCATACTAAGTACAAACACAATTCCTTTACAGGCCCAAGCTTTAGTCTTCTGTGTATGGTATCAAAGTTAAGCTTAAAGCAAGCAACCAAAACCAAAATTTGTTTAAAACCCGGCACACTTAGCTGGGCAGTAGAGGCACACACCTTTAGTCCAAGCACTCTGAAGGAAAAGGAGGTGAGTCTTTGAGTTCAAGGCCAGCCTGGTCTACAGAGCGAGTTCCAGAATAGCCAGGGCTATACAGAGAAACCCTGTCATGAATCAGACAAGAAATCAGGTGTACTTAATAGATTAGAAAATAGCCTCACACTCCTCAAAGAGATGTGCTGAATGACAAGATGTTTAAAGTGCTTAATGAAAAAGACTTTTCCCTGACAGACACAAATACCAGCTTCTGGTAGCTGCAGCTGAAGTGTTTTCTCTAAGAAGTTGGACAGCAATGGCCTTGTTTTTGAGTGTGGTAATGTTGACCAATGGACAAAGAACTGCCTCATGTCTCAGCCACTGGCAGGGCCCTGTCCAAACCTTGGAAACTTCTAGGCTGACTGCCTAACTCTGCCTCTGGAAGTTCCCCAAAGTTACTCCTCCATAGAAATATCTCTCAGATCATCTGGGTGTGGTAGCCAAGGGATGCTGCCCTGTGTGACGGCAGAAGACTGATGACCTTTGCTCTGATCTCAAGCCATTGAGGTCACCATGAGGATCTCAGATAACTAGCCAGGTAGCTGGTAAGTTTGTATTATTTTAATTGATAATACACTTGGTTTATACCCATTCAATTTATCCTCCTCAGGTCTCTGGGATAGCCCTGCTCTAGCTTTATCATGTTAGGAGACAGTTGCCTGAGCCCCACCATCTCAGGAACTACCTCTATTTTGCTGACAGGCTCAAAACTGAGTTCTTATCCCCATGCCCAGGAACTAACTCCCATACTGCTTCTCTAGGCGGTTCATTTGTTTGAGCTGCTGTTACCTAAGCTAAGGCACACAAGTGTAAATGTACTGCCTATCAGGACTTAATTGACTACATACAACTTGCCCACTCCTTTGCTCCCTTATCATTCTAAATTCTGGGCCAAAAGTCCAGGAGGGGACATGACTACAAAGGCTGGGTCAAGGATCTTGAAACCAAGTGACCTAGATAAAGCCCAGTCAACAGTGTTTACTTCCTTGCTCAATCCCTCATGTCAAAATATGATTGGACAGTGTTACAGCCCAACCCCTCTCCCCGCTTTGTAGTTCCATCCTTTAAAAATGTGTTGTACAATCTCCTCAGAGATGTGGTTCAGATCCCGAACTGTTTGTCTACCTGTTCACGTAAAGAATAAAGCTTTCATTTTAAGTTTCTGTCTTGAAAGTGTGTTTTCTTGGCATCTCCCCAACCAAAGAGTTGGTGTGTTAGCCAGGAAGCTGAGCACCCATGCCTGTTTGGGAGTCCAATAGATACATCTGTGGTGTCAACTGGAGACCCAAAGAAGAGAATCTGGGCACAGCGCTGCTCCTAGGGTTGGGGAAACACCTCAGCCCCTGGTTCCCTTTGGGGGAATGCCTGGTTCTGAATTTTGTTTGGTGGTTTATTCTCAGCCTTGAGACATCTCATCCATCTGATGTTCTGTTTGCTCTACTGTTGTCTTGTACCAAATTTTGTTTCTATTTACAATTCTTTTTACCAGCCCATTTCTCATTCTCTAACTTGAAAACATGAGTCAAACTCCCACTCAATTTCAACTCCCGTAGACCTTCAAGCATTTCAATTTTTTCCAGAAGGCAGGCAGTGTCTTGGGAGACACAATTTATCCTGGAAAGCTTTGCACATTCTGCCAGCTTGAATGGTGGGTCTTCCAAACCAACTGGCCCTCTGAGGGCTTATCTAACCCATCTGACTTATTTGTAGTCCCAAATGCTGTCTTCCGATTCCCTGTGCATCCAGACATCATTGCCTGCTGGGCTTAAGTCCCATTTTGTCCCCATATGATCAACTACTGTGCCCTAGCCCAATCCTAGGTGGAAGCCTGAGCAGCAATGAGTATTCCCCAACTTGCCTTTTGGTCACGGTGTTTTGTTGCAGCAATAGAACCCTCACTAAGACACCCCAACTTCAGGACAAAGGAGGAATACCCACTTCCCCCCTCTTCACACGGTGCCAACATCCCCTTGGATATACGGAGCCACCCACTCTTTGCCTTTGAATGGGTGTGTTGGGGATTGGTTCTAATACTTTGAATTAATCCAGCCCCTCTAATCAAGAATCTGCATGTCCAAACGCTGAAGGTCCTTGTCCTCAATTGTTTTCTGATTGATCACTAAAGAGCCAATGGCCAGTGGCTGGGCAGCCAGACTGAGGGGGGTCCTCTGGATTTATCTGGGTAGGCTAGGAACTAGAAGGAAGAAAAGACCGAGAACTGCCATGATTTGGAGGGAGACAGATCAGATTTAGAGCTGCAGAACAAAAATCATCAGAAATGTAGATAAGAAGGAATGTGGCCCCCGGAAGGGCTGCCCAGCAGTGTCTTGAGCAGCAAAGACTAGGGAGCCGCCCAGAAGGACCCAGGGCAACAAAGATAAAATACAGAATTAGGAAGGCTTTAAGCCAGGATTACAGGAGGAAAATATGTGCTAGCCCCGGGGAGAATTAGAATTACCCAGCCTTTGAGCTAGCCAAGGCATTTAAAAATTAACTGGCGCGCGCGCGCGAGTGCGTGCATGCGTGCGTGCGTGTCTTTCAATCATGAATCCAGATAACTTCTGGGCAGGTGCATACATTTGACAGGAAGGAAGCAAAAGCAGCTTAGCCCATTATTGCTACAAGGGTGAAATTAACTTCAGGTTTTAATAAATTGACTTGGACTTGTCTGCCTCAAGGGTGTTGCTACTTATGTTAATTGAGTCCCCCAAACTGCAAGAGAATCCATATGTCCATACTTAAAGGAGCTGAGAGTCCTTGCCCTATTTGGTTTTGATTGGTAAATAGTGTCACTGGTAGCCAATGGCTGGGCAGGGAGACAGAGGCAGGACTTTTAAGATTCCTGTGCAAGAAACCAAAAGAGGAGAGGAGGGAAGAGAGCTGTCATGTTGAGAGAGGAGTAGTTGCTATGCCTGAGAAGGCAGGACAGAGACAGCCAACATGTAAGAGCCAGTGAAGAGTGGCCCTAACCAACTGGAACTAGGGCAAAAAAGATGGAATATAGGTTTTAGTAAGTAATAACTAAGGAATATCGGAGGGGAATGTGTTAGCTGCACGAAGTTTGGGAGTGGCTGAGCCATTGAGCTGCTTAAGGCATATTAAGATATAAGGCTGTGTGTGTGTGTGTGTGTGTGTGTGTGTGTGTGTGTCTTTCACGCAGGAACCCAGAATGTTGGGGCAGGCAGTGAGGAACTCAGGCTGCCGCCGCCAGGTCAATTCAAGCAAAATTAACTGGCAACTGCAATACAAGGGCTAAGAATTCTCTGGAAAGTTCCATCAGAGTTTCCCCCAGGTTTTGGTTCTGCAATATGTGGATGACCTCCTGATTGTAGCAGCCAATGAAGAACTGAGGGGCTTCTCGAGACCCTGTGGTCCTTGCAGCACTGCATGTCTGCAAAGGTGGCTCAGTGTTGGACTTGGAAGGCCACCTACTTGGAATCTGAACTCCATGAAGGTAAGAGGTCCCTGTCAATGTCCCTGAAAACAGGCTGTCTTAGGGCTTTATTGCTATGAACAGACACTAAGGCAACTCTAATAAAGGACAACTTTTAATTGAGGCTGGCTTACAGCTTCAGAGATTCAGTCCATTATCATCATGGTAGTGTCCAGGCAGATTATCATCAAGGTGTGAACATGGTAGTGTCCAGGCAGATGTACGGTTAGAAGAACTGACAGTTCATCCAAAGGCAGACAGAAGACTGGTTTCCAGGTAGCTGGGATGAAGGTTTTAAAGCCCATGCCCATAGTTACCCACTTCCTCCAACAAGTCCACATCTCACACACATTCATGGACTGTGGTCAGACCTAACAGATGTCCTTTCAGGTCCAACCTTGCCTAAAACACCAACCTATTTGGAAGAGAATGACCAATTCTTCAAAAAGCCTCCTAACACCACCATTAAGAAAGGCTGGAGATTGGCTGTAGACAACAGGGTCATCGATTCCAGGCCCTAGGCCAAACTCTACTAAGGCAGCTCCATGAATCTATGTACCTTGGTTGTGCCAAAATGCCAACACTCCTGTAGAGAAATTCCCTCATCCCCTTCCTACACTCAATTCTCCATGATATTGTTTCCAGGTTTTTAGTCTGCCAAGCAGTGAACCCCATGCAGCAGATGGGCTCCTAGAATCAGGGAAGTGGGACTGTTCCTGAAGTGTTTGGGGAAGTTGACATCATGGAGGTAAGGCCTGGAAGGTATGGTTAAAATACCTTCTCGTTTTTGTAGACACTTCTTCAGGGTGGGCTGAAACCTTCCCAAGTAGGCAGAAGATGGTACAAGTGGTGACTAAAAAAGTTTTTGATGAGATCATTCCCCAATTTGCAGCTCCATTGGCCACTGGCTCAGAAAATGGCCCAGCATTTGTGGCTCAAGTTATACAGGAGTTATCTAAAACAGTGGAAAATTAGTTGGAGACTACATAGTGCATATTATCCCCATATCATAGTGCATATCATCAGGTAGAAAGCCCTTCAGGCTGTATACTTCCCTGCCCACTGTAGCATGACTGGCCTGCTGGTGGATCCTGAGAGAAAGCAAAGCAGGAATAGCTGAGAACAGAAAAGACTTGAGGTGGTTGTGAGTGTGATGGAGAACAGACTCTCAGAGACATTTTCAGTGAGACAGCTTGTTTAATTGGGAGAAATAAAGGCTACTTAAACCTTTGGGAGGGGGTAGGGGCTTTCAGGTTTAGTGTACAGCATAGGCCAGAGCCATGGCACTAGGACTAGCTCCCCTAAACTTGGTCCTACAGCTCTCTGCCCCATTTTGTTTTATAAAGGGGAAATATCATCATAGTTGTCAACCTCTCGGTTGGGAATGGTTCGGTACTCAACGAGAACCAGGTTGGTAGTGACTTTGGGGATGTTGTTTACTTGCAGTTTTAGAAATTGGATGGAACAGTGGATCAGAAGGAGGAAGGTTCCAACAGCCAGTAGAGGGCAGAGGAGGGGATGAAGCCAAGCTATCAGAGGGTTTGAGTACCATGATCTTGCCAGAGATAAGGGGGTTAAGTACCTGTATATTTTATACTATTAGCCCAGATTCATTAACATAGAAAACAGCATTCCTCCTCCAGTACAACACAAGTCCTTCCTGTTCTGTAAGGTAACTCCTGAAAAAGAAGTTATCTGCTGCTGTTTGAGGTGGAGGCCATGGCCTGGTCAAGATTGTTCTATAAGTCATCAGCTAGGTGTTGTGTCTGTTCCAGGGACACCTTAGTGGCCCCTGTTATTCCTGCTGAGATGGCCAGGCCAAATCCAACAGGTAGGAGATGAAGATCTCTCTTTCTCTGGTCTCCTCCTTGCTGCCAAGTGATTTCTTCAGGTAAACCTGTGGGGTAATCATTACGGGGTACAAAAACCTTGGAAGCAGGAGTGATTGCACCAGAGAAGAACTGGGGGAGAAGAGGCTAACACACACTGGCTTGGTGACAGTGATGTTATGGGGACATGCAGAATGGGACCTGGGAGAGGGTCCTACAAGGCAAAGGGGTTACAACAGATTAAAAAGACAAATGTATTGGGCTGGCAAGATGGCTCAGCGATTAAGAGCACTGACTGCTCTTCCTAAGGTCCTGAGTTCAAATCCCAGCAACGGCATGTTGGTTCACAACCATCTGTAGTAAGATCTGACTCCCTCTTCTTGAGTGTCTGAAGACAGCTACAATGTACTTACATATAATAAAGAAATCTTTTTTAAAAAGTTTTGTAACTTTTGTGTGGTAAGGGCCCACTGACTCCTTTGAGAGCTAAAAAGTATGTAGTTCCTTATATTGGGGGAGTGGTGGGGCAACTCTATGAATCAAATAATGGGTTGTTCATGCCCAAGGGAGTAGTATATTATTGCCACAGCTCCCTTCTTTCTTCTGTCAGTAAATACTCAGGGGTCTGTGTAATGGGTTTCTTTGCAAAGAGGCAGAGGGATAGCAACAGAAGTGGGATAGCAATTCTAACAGAGGTAGGATAGAAACCCATCTTTTGTTAGGGTAATGATTATCAGTTTGTCCCAGGAATTCTATTAGGCTAACAGCAAAGTGGAAGTGATTTCTGAATAGTCATTGAATACTGGAGAGAGAAAAGGGGTGACAAAGATATCGAGTTCTTTCCCTAAGGTGGCAGGGCTTTGTCCTTGTCATTTCTAATCATGATAGTGAGTTCATCACCCACTGAGGTATGAAGCCATCCCAGCAATCCCTGCAGCTGACACAGTGCTCCCAGGAGAGTAGGGGAGGAGTTAAAAATAAGACGTGGTAGGGCACTGCTGGATCCTATCTAGCGAAGCCATGTCTTTTAGGGCTGCGTTGATGATGCCTAAAACCTCAACTGCCTCAGAAGAGAGAGCTCACAGGGAAGAAGAGCTTTATCACTATTTATGAGATCAAAGAGAAGCTGTAGGGTACTAATGGGGAGGGAAAACCATGATTCAAGTCAATTAAGATTTCCAAAAGCTTTGGAGGGAAGTGAAAGTTAAGGTTTGAGGGAATGGAAGAGTGGGTTTAAGAGGGTAGAATGAGCTATATTTTTGTGAGGAGCTATTTTAAATCCTAGGGAGGATAGGGAAGGTATTAACTGAGCCTTAAGTTGGGAAGGGGAGGTGGAAGAGTCTTCCCTTCACCAAGATACCATCCATATAATGAGAAATATGGAGACATTTAAGTAGGGCCTTAATGCTGTGGCAATAGCCTCCTGGCAGGTGGTGGGACTGTTTGCCATCCCTGTGGAAGGATTGTCTACTCATAAGTCCAGCCTCTATTAATAAATAGAGGGTATTGAGAATGCAAAGTGTTGGTAAGCCTGTGAGTGGCGGGGGATAGAGAAAAAGTCTTTAATGTTTATTGCTAAGAGAGGGACACTGGTGGGAATGGTGGAGACAAGGGTTAACCCTCTTTAGGGAATCCTTCAACCCTGTATGGTTTTACTGTCTTGAATCTTGTAGCAGTCTCCATCTCACTGACACCTGTTTTATAGTGAACACGGGTATTCCATGGATTGTGGGAAGGGCAAATATGGTAAAGCTGGAGTTGTTCTTTTACTGTGTGTGAGCACTTCAACTTTTTCCTTTATAGAGGCCACTATTCAACATAGAAAGGCACACTGGAGAGCCAGCTGAGTCAGGGAGTTTTATACTTAACAGTGGCCCTTAGAATTGGGAATAACCCAGGGGAGAGTTATAATTATTACTATGGTATGATCATTTAGCCTCCTGTAATTTTTCTTTGGGTGACTAGTGAGAGAGAGTAACTACCAGAGTCTCCAGAATATCTCTTCCTAGAGGATTAGTGGCAAAATTTCCTGCAAGAGGGTGCACCATGCCTGTACAACTGTCAGAGTTCTTCCATTTGTAGGCTTTTTTGGTGGTAAGGGCATGAGAACAACCTCTTATGCCTAGAAGCTGAGGCCTGGTTTCCAGTCTTGTGGGAGCTCTTGTCTTAACACTGTTTTATCTGCCCTAGCATCAGTGAGGCATCTGAATGTTTTGTCACCTGTTTCCATGGTTATCTTTGGGTGGGAGCCTTCTGAGATGCTGGAAATCCATAAAGTCTCTATCCGAGTTTTACTTCTTTTTAACAGGGACTGCCCCACTTTAAGTTTAATGGCTTGCCATACCTGTCATAATGAGAGTGACAATTCCTCCTCCAGTGAAAGCCCCTATGGCATTGGATACAGACTATCTTGGGGGTGGTGGCATTTCTGGTGGAGGCACTCCTTAAAAGTGTCCCCTTTTTTGGACACATTTAAAGCAAGTCACTTGTTTTTATCACTGCTGCAAAGGCCTGGGCACTAGAAGCAGCCTGATGGGATGCTTTCCCAGTATCCTGAGTGGCCACAATCCATCCATCATGGTGTTCATTTTTATTTTATTTATTTAGGATTTTTTTTTTTTCGAGACAGGGTTTCTCTGCATAGCCCTCGCTATCCTAGAACACACTCTGTAGATCAAGCTGGCCTCGAACTCAGAAATCCGCCTGCCTCTGCCTCCCAAGTGCTGGGAATAAAGGCATGTGCCACCACCACCCGGCCATGGTGTTCGTTTTTAAGAGGAGGAGGTCTTTGGATGCTTGGTTGTAAATTTTTTCCCAAGCTCATTTTAGTTCTAATAATAAAGTCAGAGTCAGAGGAGGGTGGGGTGATTCTGTCCCAGGCTTGATGTGTAAAGGTGCATATATGATCTTAAGATCCTGCTGGCTGGGCTGCCTTCTGGCCTTCATGGAGATATCTCTTTAGCTGAAAAGCTCTTCATAGCCCCATGTGATATCATCTTGGCCCTGAATCCACCTGACTTGCTAGAGGCATTTATCTCTGAGGAGAGTCTCCCATTGTAGGAAGAGTGGGTCACCCAGAGAGGAACAACAGATATCTCACCAATCCTGGGCATGTTTACCGTGGTGATTTGATTTGACTTTGGAGGAGGGATTTAGTCCAAGGTTGTGGATGCCATCCTCTTTGAGTGTCTCAGCCTGATATGGATACCAATTTAGCAAATTAACCCAGGTTGGTAGTCATTAACCAGAAATGCCTGGATCTCTGGACCCATTACAGAATCCCAGAGGTCATAGAGCTGCTGGATAGTAGGAGGGGCAGAGGGAAGACTGTCCTGTGGTACAATGTAGGAGGCAAGTCAGTACACAAGGCAGATTCAGTAGGACCAGAGTGTGTGCTAAGACTGAGGAAGCAATCATTTTGAAAATCTCCTCCATGGCCTTTTCTAGGGCTATGAGGTCTGTGACACAACAGTCCTCAGGATATCCATCATTATCAGTCATCTGATGGAGGGGATGAAGCATCCTTGGTGGGCCCTGGCTTAAAGGGACCCAAGCACTGGCGGACAACAGCAGCTGTAATGGAGAGCAAAAAAGGGAGGGGCTTTCTTGGTGGTGGACAAGATAACTGACCCAAATTCATGTATGGGGGTTGTAGGGGGTCTCCTGTTAACCATCCAGGGAGTTGCTTCAAGGACTTCTTCCCAAAAAGAGGTGGCTTCCCTTTGGTTAAGTTTCATGTCATAGGTCATGAGCAGGACCTGCGGCTCTTTTAACTTGGGATTCCTTCTGATGTGGTGAAATATTTCCCATGACAGAAAATATGGACATCTCTCAAGGCTAGAGAGATGCGTTTGTGGTGCCTCGTGACACCAGAAGCATTTTCCATAGTCCTAGATGCCCTTCTTGCAAACTTCAAGAAACTGGCACTGCAGTAAAGGCTTTTTCTTTCTTTTTTTTTTAAAGGTTTATTTATTTATTTAATTTTATGTGAGTATGCTATCCTTGACACCCTAGAAGAGGGCTTCAAATCCAATTACAGATGGTTGTGAGCCACCATATGGTTGCTGGGAATTGAACTTATGACCTTTGGAAAAGCAGCCAGTGTTCTTAACCTCAGAGCCATCTCTCCAGCCCATGCAGTAAAGGCTTTTAAATTGTTGTTGTGTTACAAGGTTCTTATGGGATGCATAACAGTTGTAGCCAACACCTGTATGGGCAACTGAGGTTCAAACAGAGGGCTGGAGGCCTTCCACTCACACCATGGTGCAGCCTTGGCCATAGGGTATCAAACTGTTGCTTCACCATGTCTGATTTCTTACAAATGTACAAACTGGAAAGGGGGGAGGAAAAAGTAGACTGCCAGCTCTTGTCAATTGGGAGAGGGAGCGACGGCTCACTGTCCTCATGTGCATCCTGGTAGTCTACTTGCTGCAGCACCAGCTGCCATTCAGGTTCCACTTCCCTGCCTATCACAGCTCAATCGGCCCACAGGCATGACTGGTGGAGCCTGAGAAGAGAAGCAAGGCAGGAACAGCCAGGAGTAGAAGAGACCTCAGGTGAGACAGTTCATTTAATGAGAAGAACAAAGGCTGCTTAAACCTTTGTGTATGGGTAGGGGTTTTCGGGGTAAGTGTACATCAATAGCCAAAGCCAGAGCACCAAGGATGCTTCATTTGCATGAGGAGGAATTCCAGGTGCTGCTGGACATAACCTTTTAAGGGGAGAGGAAGTTTACCCAAGCTATGTGACCTCTCCCGAGCAAAGTGGAGGTACAGGGCTACATGTACCGGGACATGCATGTCTGGGGTGAGGGTGGGGAGCAACATTATTCCTGCCAATCTCAGAATGAGATCTCTGGGGTTTGGACATGTTTCAACCCCACTCTTGCTCCAGGCTGGTTCTCCCCAGTCCCATGGCTTCCAAGCCCCACAAATCGGACTCTGAAGATGACCTTGACTAAATTAACCTTAACAGACTGACAAGGACTAGACAGCACTACTTCCTTGTCTCTTCCTCAGAGTTAGAAATTCTCCCTATCTTTTTAAAAAAGATTTATTATTTATTTACTCATTATTATATCTAAGTACACTGTAGCTGTCTTGAGGCACACCAGAAGAGGGCATCAGATCTCATTATGGATGGTTGTGAGCCACCATGTGGTTGTTGGGATTTGAACTTAGGACCTTCGGAAGAGCAGTCAGTGCTCTTAATTGCTGAGCCATCCCTCAGCCCCCAAATTCTCCCAATCTTGAAGGGTTTACCCCCTATGAAATAATGTTGGGGAGACCAACTCTCATATAACTAAAAGTCAAATCTGAGATGATGGCAAAGATATCTAACCTCTCCTTGCTCAGATCTGTTTAGGCTTTACAAACTGCCCAAGACAGTCTTTGCCCACTTATTCCACATCTTCACAGAATGCCACTGCTGAAACTGCAGGCTCTAACCGGCTCACTGCAAAAGCTGTCAAAGCAGCAGTTGGCTCCTCCTTCTTGCTCCAGCCCATGGCCACTTTAAGATGACCCTACAAGAGCTGTCAAAATGAGTGGTTCCTGTCAAAATGGTGGCACCATGACACCTCCTCAGCTTGCAGTCATCACAGGACCTGTCCACAGTTGGGTAATTCCTTTCCTGCCTCAGTCTAAGGGCTTCGTGAAATACTACTGAGGAGCTGTCCCACAGGAGCTGACCACTGTGGTGGCACCTCCCTGAGCAGCTCCAATGGAAATGGTGCTTCAGCCAAAGCTGCCCGTGGCTGGGAAGGATTTCCCATCTTAACCCATGGGTCTCATGCAGAGAAAATAGGGTGAAAAAAGCCACCAATCCGTGAGCTCCCCATAAATCTCAATCTGGAAATCTCTGCCATGAAAAGCTCTGCTCCATAAGAAATCCTATATATGCCCCACCCTTTACCCAATTCCCTCCTTTCTGCTCCCAGGAGCAGAGGGCAGACATCCCTAGATCTTCCTTGGACCCTCCAGTAAATCTTTTTCATGAGATTTGCTGCCTGGTGTGACTCTCATTGGAAGAAGCCAAAAAAGCAATAAAGAGAAGAAGAGAAGTGGAGTTGGACTGAGTTATTATTTATGCTTTTGCAGTTAAACAAACCCCTACACCCTCCTCTCTAAATTTTCTCCTACACTTTACTGTCATGGATGTAAAGGACACTTTCTTTAATCCTACACACTTTTTATTATGTAGATGATATTTTACTCAGCAGCCTTTCCCTGTCCCTGTCCCTGTCCCAATGAAACACTGCATTACTCTAAACTATATTGGTTCCCTGGATTACCAAGTCTCTCAGTCTAAAGCTCAGCTCTGCTCAGCCCAGGCTCTAAGACCCTATTTTGACCAAGTCCCAAGTCCAAGCCTTGTAGGACTTGCAGCCCCTAGCCATGGTAGTCCTTTCATTCATTTATGGACCTAATGGGATTCCTCCGCCACTGGACCTTTATGGCAAAGGCCCTCCCTGTACCATGTAGTCAGAGAGACCCCCAGGTCCCTTACCCATGTGGCCACAGTCTGCCATCACTTCTCTTTACTTCAAGATGCCCTTTTAGTGGTCCCTGTCCTGGCCCTCCTGTACTGCACCTGCCCCTACCACCTCTGTAGAGATGAGGGGATGGGAGTGGTCACAGGTGTCTTAGCTCATCTTGTTGGGCCTCTCAATCGGGCCTTAGCTTTTTTGTCCAAACAATCCAACTATGTAGGAATAATCTCTTGTGGATTGTGTAAAAGTATCACCTGTCAATAAAAAGCTGATGGTCTATTAGCAAAAGGCAAGAAGTAGAAGGTGGGAATTCTGATAAAGAGATAGGAACTCTTGAAATAGTCAAGTGAGGGAGATTCAGGACCCAGAAGCTTGAGGACATCAGATATATATACATATGAAACTGAGGAGAGGTAACTAGGAATGTGACAGAACTGGGATAGTATAAATGGGTTAATACAAGTTAAGAGCTGGTTGTGAAGCAAGCCTAAGCTAAGGTCATAAGCGTTGTAAATAAATAAATCTCTATGTCATCCCAGAGCTGGGGCAGAGCAGGCGCAGAAAGCTTTAACACTTACAAAGACACCCTTGTGGTAGGTATGTAATCTAAACTTAGCTAAAACCCAAGCTTAGAAAAAAGATTCAGTCATTAGAAAAGCCCTGGGTGGGAAAGTGGGAACAAACACCTCCCAGGGAAATTTTCAAGCTAGGCAGAAAGTGGTTCTTTTTAAGAGAAACTGAACAAGAAGCCTCAGTGCACTTCCCAGGCAAGGAAGAGGGTCTGAGCAGCCTGGGCCCATGGGAAACCAGCATGTACCTGTGGGAAAATCCTACACTGTTCTGGAAGCAGAACAGGCAGCAGCCAGCTGCAGCCCAGACCACCTTCCCAGAGTGGGCAGAGGTCAGAGGCAGATCTAGTATGTAGGCGTGGAACTGCCCTCAGGTGAGTGAGAGTGAAAGTCAGCTGCTGTGAAGAGGCTGGTGAGAAGCTAGCACCCACCCCCTCTACCTCTTCCCTGTGAACACGAGTGCAGAGCCACAGCCATAGCCACAGCCACAGCCACAGCCACCAGCCTGCTCAACTGCCTAGCTGAGCAGCAGACAGAACTGCAGCAGGGGCAGAGAGGCTTGGTGGGTGCCAGCTATGCACACGTGGAAAGAGCTGGAAACGCTGAAAAGTCAAAAGATGTGGCAAGATAAGTCCTTAAGGAGAGAGAGATTTAAAGGAAAAATATTTTCTGTGTTAGAAATGGAAATACAATGATGTGATGCATCTAGATCCCATATGATTTTGTTTCACTTATCAACATACATATAATTGTTTTCTTTTCAGTAACAATTACAATTTTACATACTCTTTTTAAGAAAGTTCAGAAGGAGACTTACATAAGGAAAAATTAAATGCTAGAGTGGAGGCAATAAAAATGGGATTGGAAAATCCTCTGAAGAATAAAGGATTCTCAGAGGAATGAAATCTAAAGCCTAAGCCGCCACCTTTTGATAAGATTGCAGAATGGCAGCCTATTAAATTCCTAGATAAAGAGACTTCTGCCTGAGTTAGGAGTACACTTTACATTTGAAGCCATCTTAGAGCAATTCGATAAGTAGCTTATGTATTGCATTTTGTACAGTTTGAAAATTTAAAGTATGTACATGTGTTAATACATTATACAGCTGATACATGTTCAGAATTCCAAGGGGCTTTTACCTTGAATTCTGAAATGTCTGATTCTAAGATTGTACATTTATTAAAGATGGTGGCTATCTTGGAGATGCCTTTGCAGATTAAAGCTGGGACTCCTTTTCCACCTCACTGCTACAGCTGTCATGGGACCCCAGTGCCCACAGCTTCCTTGGCCTTGAACTCCTTTTCCCTCCACAGGTGGTACTGTTCAATTTCAGTCTAGGCTTCTTTGGTCTGCTTCAGCCTCCTATTCTTTTGATTTCAGGCCTCAGACACCTTCTCTCCGCCTGGATGCCCTGCGACTGACTCGCCATTGCTGAGGGGACTTTGGGCCGAGATAGCCCAACTGCTCAAACACACTCAGAAGCCCCTCGGGTCACCTCTCTACTGGGATTTTATGCTGTTTTACCTTAGTACTAGATCTGAAATTAGGGTATAGTTCACCATTTTCAGACTCAGGTACATTCTTAAAATCCAAGATCAAAATAGTCTATTAATCTTAAATCATGTGACATTCCGTTCTAAAGATGTTCCCAACACATGGCTAGTTGTCATCTTTGATAAGGGCTAAAAAAGGTAGCCATACCATAGCTTCACCACTATCTTGCTTAAGGGCATGACTGGCAGCCATCTCTGTTGTGAGAAGTCCTGGCTTCACTGCCATCTTGCTTAAGGGCTGCAACACGTCTTGAATAGACCAGGAAAGCAAGTCTCCAAAGATACTTTTAAATTGAAATTAGATTTTTGATTTCCACCAGTTGTTTACAATATTGCTCTACATTTTCACTCTTTGAAAGGTGGTTTACTTTAATATTAGTTTAGTTAAATTAGTTTAATATTAGTTAAAAAGGCTAAAGACCACTGCCTTAAAGATATGTTTAGCCTTGTTTTGTTAGTGTTATTAAGCTATAATATAGCCTTAGATTTTTATAATGATATACCATAAAAAGATCAAAGGTTTCCAGTCACTTTATGAATTGTGTTTAAAGATTTAAAAATTTTGTTTTGCTTCTAGAAGAGCTTCAACTCAAAATCCTAATTTTTTTTCTTTTTTTTCGAGAGAGGGTTTCTCTGTGTAGCCCTGGCTGTCCTGGAATTCACTCTGTAGACTAGGCTAGCCTCGAACTCAGAAATCCACCTGCCTCTGCCTCCCAAGTGCTGGGATCAAAGGCATGCGCCATCACTGCCCAGCCAAAATTTTCCTTTTTCTTTGTTTTTTGTTTTTCAAGACAGGGTTTCTCTGTATAGCTCTAGGTATCCTGGAACTCACTCTGTAGACCAGGCTAGCCTCAAACTCAGAAATCTGCCTGCCTCTGCCTCCCAAGTGCTGGGATTAAAGACGTGCGCCACCACTGCCTGGCAAAATCCTAATTTTTAAGGCTCAGGTCTAATAGTTCTAGCCTTAAAAGCTACTATGAAAATATAAGCTGATAGTCAGGAACCTTATAATCATATTTTTAATGTGTCCACAAATATATTTTAAGTCATGCTAAGAACTGATGCAGTTAATTACAACATTAAGCTTTAGCTTCAGTTTATAACTACTAGTTACAGTTAGTAACCAGAAACAGACATAGTTTGCCTAACTCAGATATGCTTTAATAGATACTAGCTCACAATCCTGTCAGAGATCTGCTGACTATGGCATTAAATGTTTAAAACTTACTATTACAGACAAAGGCTCCTAAATTCTAACATTAACTTCCCAAGGTCTCCAAGAAGGTATGGGCCCAGCAACAAAGGACTCTACTTGTACTGTGGTACACTAACCACTGGGCAAGAGCACCCCAATGCTTTGCTCAGTGCCAAGGCTCAGCCTCAACTCTGGACAACATGAGGACACCTAAAGTGTTGGGTGTTTTATATTGCCTAAGATAAGGTGAGGTCATCTCTCCCATGCTCCTCCACAGAAAAAAAAAGCATCTCATCTTCTGGGCCTTACGGCCAACTGCCTCTGCCTAAGCTGTGATGAAGACCACAGGGACTCGGGAGAACTGTTGAGGTAGTAGTGGACTACAGACTAATCTCTGTCATTTTACATTAATATATGACATCTGGATTGTAAGTTATCCCTTTTAGGTCTCTGATTACATTGACAGCTAAGCTAACTGGAGCTTAACAGCTAGAAAACAGGCAACTAGCTCCTTACCCTAAAGTAATCTACCACCGTGTTAGCTCATTAGTCAATTCATTACCAAGTTAAGACTACCAGATCTCTTATTTGAAAAATAAACAGGTTTGCTTTGCCTACAGGGCTCATGATAAAAGATACACAGCTTTCAGATATGTAAGTTGTGAGGACCTAAAGAAACTATTAGAGAGTCTAGAAGGCATTTTGAGGTTGGTAATTGCAAGGTATGAAGGTTAGAGAACATGAAATACTTGGATGGTAATAGGAAAGGAATTTAAGGTACACAAAAGGAACAAAAATATTCTTCCCCTTGCTATATTAGGATTTTAAAAGTTCAGAGTTCTAACATTAACCAATGGAGTCCTGATAGCTTTTTCACCTAACTCTGATAAAACATTCTACTATATGATCAACTATCACAGTAACAAATGCAGATTTCCCTTGGTTCTTGTAACTATAGACTTAAAGGTGTTTCTTATTCCTTGAGCTTACCTTAGAAACTGTTCATGCTGTTAACAAATTTCTTTCTTTTGTAAGACTGAAGAGATTTTTGTGGGATCCAGGAAACCCACTGGGAACTCCCTCTCATGAGTCAAGTGAACTCCATCTGGGTAAGTACCCCTGCCAATCAATAGCCTAAGTTCCCTACCTGTTGCCTATTTCTAAGGGTGGGGTTTCTCCATTGTTCCCTGGTTTGGGGACTCCACTTCCCCAACTACCAAGATCATGGGCCTAACAGTTTTAAATGTATATCTAAGAAAAAAAATTTTTCCCAAACCTACTTAACTTTATCTTCTGCCTCTAACATATATATGTGTTTCAGAATCCTGCCAAGTCCAGGTATTTACTCAAGATCTACATCCACAACAACTCCAGGGAAACAGCCCACAGGTCTACCCTCATGGATGTTTCTACGAAGCCTGCACTTTCCTAACCTCAGATGGTCCCACAGCAATGAAACATCCAGGACTTGACCAGCATCCCAATTTTCTTAGGTTCCTCAAAGATAGAGCCATCACCCCAAAGTCAGCAGGAGATAGTTTAAAGAACACAACATCCTCAATTCCTGTCCCACCAGTTCCTCATTTTTAATTAAACAAAAATGCAGGAACATTGGCTTATAGACAATTCTACTAGGGTCCTCCCAGGAACCTAGCCACAGTGACGTAGCAACAGCTGACATCATCACATGCTGCCAGGTATGAGCTAATCTAGTTTATAAGAGGGACTGCACAGCTACTCCAGCTCTCCCTCCATTTTTCCTCTAGCCTCTAAGCATTTCTGCCGGCCTCTTCCTCTCTCTCTTTTTATATTTCTCTGCCCCTATTTTCTCTGCTTCTACCCTTGTTCAGGTCCCTTTCCCTTCTCCTGCTAATAAATTTTCTTTATATTAGGTCTGTCCCATGGCTTGATTATTTAGGGGAACATCTTGGACGGGCCCACCAAGTTGTCCCTGCATTACACCACATTATACAAAACACAACAGCCTGCCCATGACTTTTCCCAGTCTCATCCCTGGATGCTGGTGAACTTACCTGGGAGCCATTCACAAATAAACCTGTCTTTTCTTTTTTTAATTTTTAATTTAGTTTGAATTGGCTTACTTCATTGACCAAGAAAACCTATTAATACATGATTAAAAAAATAAGTAATATTGGGGCTGGTGAGATGGTTCAGCAGTTAAGAGCACTGACTGCTCTTCCAAAGGTCCTGAGTTCAAATCCCAGCATCCACATGGTGGCTTACAACCATTCGTAATGAGAGATGATGCCCTCTTCTGGTGCTTCTAAAGAGAGCTACAGTGTACTTATGTATAATAAAAAATAAATCTTTAAAAATAAATAAATAAATAAATAAATAAATAAAATTAAGAGTTCAAAGTTTAACGTACTAATCAGTGGATTCCTTGTGAATTGTTAATCTAATCTTGGTAAAGCACTGGCTACCACTCTGTTGTAGTCACAGGTTCAAATTTTAAAATCCCCTCTGCTTGTTTTCTAAATAAAGACTTAAAAGTACTTCTCACTACTCTGAAAACATCTCTGTCCAATCTATATACATCCTGGTCTCTGAACAGAAGAAAGAGCGTTCATGCTTTTATCCCCAAACCAATATGTGTCTCCAAGCTCTTCCCCCTGGTTATCTTTCCTGCTATGAAATTTCTGTTTTATTATAGATAAATGTGCATGCTTCTACTGTCTTCCTAACTTTTTAGGCTTGTTTTTGCTATGGTCAAAGGTGTGACTCTATTCCAGCTGTCTACAGACACTTGTTAACTACTTTTTCTACAATGAATATTAGCATCAGGTGGATCTGTGGACAGCCAGCTCTTGGACCCAGTGACAATGTCATCTCTAGGTGACAGCATCGCTCCTTTATTCATTGCCACAGCACCTGTTGCACACTGTCCTATGAATGAGTCTCCTGTGTCACAGCCCTGATAAAAGGCATGTATCCCCAACCCATAGTTCTCTTCTTTGCTTCTTCCCCCTCACCCCACCTCAGAGGCACCTCTGGTAATCAAGCCTCCTACATGAGACCTGTGCTGGCTTGGAGTGATTTGTACAGGAGTGTGCTGTTTACTCTAACAATGAGGGTTTCAGAACAGATTATCAATGGTGGTCATGATAATATATCTAAAATTTTGAACTTTTTTTTTTTTTGCAAATTTTAAAAAACTCATGTAAATCTCAGTGAGTTGAGACTTGAATCCATCTGCCACAGATCAAACAAGTACTCCTATCAGTCAACAGCTTAGGGCATGATATTCTTCCTTCTCTTAGCTTGGGACTGACTCCTATTCATTCCCTGACTACCAGGACCACAAGACAGGCCTGGAAGTTTTAAGTGTACATCCAACATAAAGATTTTTCCCTTAAGCTCTTTAGCTTTATCTTGTATCCCTTGTCTGTATCTGTACCAGCAGGTATCTACTCAGCGGACAGACACCATCCAGGAATCAACTGCAGGCTTTGCAAACTGCTCCAAAATAGCCTACACTTTGATAGCTCCAAACCTGCCCTGCACTTGCTGCAGCTCAAGCCAATCTACTCAATGGGATTGTTTCCTGTCTCCTCAGACTCCCTCTGAGAACCAGATGCTTCTAACAAAATTTCTACTCTATGTAGCAGGAGCAGTGGATCCACCTCTATGTAAACACTGGGGCCCATGCAGCCACAAAAGCATCTCCTGAAGGAGGACCTAATTGAGGACTACCTGAGAGACCAAGGACTGCTGATGCAGACAATGCCAGCCAGTCAGCTGGCTGTTTAAGAGAGATGCTTTCTGGGGACCAATGAGGGTGTGGGTGGAGGGTATTAAAGCAGGTTTCTGGAGGCTGTGTTGTTGACTCTGCACCACATCTCCTCCAACCCCCAAGAACAGGTAGGGTTGAGTGGCAAACAGGCAACATCTGGCGCCCAATGTGGTCAATGGACTATTTCATTGTCCTTGTTTTGTGGCTGCTTGCAAACCTCCTTTTCTGGGGGCTCATTTTTTGTCTGCTGCTGCAAGGACTGTGCTCATGGTTTGACCTGATGTGCTCCTCTTCTCCTCAAGGTGCTGCTGTTGGGCCCCCTTCAGTTGCTTCTTTGGTGAGTAGGCCCCTTATTGTTTTATGTTGTGGGTCCCATGAAGGTGAGTGTGAAGACTTCATTTCTGTCTTCTTTGTCTTTTCTGTCTGTCCATTTCGGTAATCTCACTTTTGGTTTCAGTTTGGTTTGAGCGTGAGCATGTGGCAGCCATCTTTTCACTTTTCTTTGTCTTTGGGTGAGCATGCAGTGGTTAGCATGCAGCAGCCATCTTTTTGTTCTTGTTAGTGAGTTGTGGTAAGCTTGAAGTGCGTATGCAGCAGCTTTTTTGTTCTTGGTTGTGTTTGGGTGAGAGTGCTGCAGTAAGTGTGTGGCAGCCGTCTTTTCTGTCCTCTTTGTCCGCTCATTTTCACTTTTGGTCTGGATAGATCCTGGAACCTGACATAGGTACTGGTTTCCCAGGTGGTGGTACCAGGGATCAGCTCCCAAATGCTGTTCCCATCCTGGGTACACGATCCAGGAATAAGGCCTTTGAGTTACACCTGAGGGAGAGTCCTGCTTAGTACACTATGTCTTTCATCCCCTCTTCTGTCATATTTGTCATATCTGTTCGTCATTTGTTTCCTTTGTGCTGGTTGTCATGGGTTCCCTCTCCTCCACCATCAAGGAACCCCAGATTAGGGCCGTGAACCCTTCTGGTTACCCATGGTCTCAAGATTAAGACTCATGACCTGGACCAATTTGGGGAGGAGGCTGCTATATTGGCCCCCTGGATATCCCTGGAGAACATGTGGGACTCTGACCTCTGTGCGTGTTCTCTTCCTTATCTGCAAGTTCGAGGGACAGCCTGGGATTACCCCTCCCTTGTTCTTTGTCCCCATCCTTCTTGCAGTCATCACCAGTCTTAAGAATTCTTCCCCAGAGGACGTGGTGGCTGCCCACAACAAACACTGCAGGATCAGGCTAATATTCACCTTTCCATTACTAACCCCATCCTACTTGTTTGGGCAAACAGGTTGATTTTAGTGATGAGGATGAGGGCACCTCTATGTAAACACTGGGGACTGCTCAATTGCAAAAGCATTTCCTGCAGGAGGATCTAATAAAAACTGCCTGAGAGACCAAGGATTACTGGTGCAGACAATGCCAGCCAATTAGGAACTGCTATTTAGAAGAGATGCTTTCTTGGGACCAATAGGGGTATGGGTGGTATTAAAGGAGTTTGCAGCAGTGTTCAGAGAGCTTGCTGTGGCATTTCTTACCTGCTCCCAGAGTCTGTGTCGTTGACTCTGTGCCACCTCACCTCCAATCCCCAAGGACAAGTAGGGTTGGACAGGGTAATCAGGAAAATCCATGGACAGGACAGGTCAAAGTCTCTGCCACAATCAGGTATCTTTACAGCCAGCTTTCAAGGGACCCACCATCATTAGACATGTCATCATCAGCTGCCCAGAGGTGGCACACTGTTGTCCTGTCCTGTGTCCCCCTTTCGTCCTTCCCCACTCTCTTCTTTCCGCCCTCTTCCAGAGGCTGCCTCAATGCCCCTCCCTTTAATCAACCTCCCATGTGAGACCCACTGCATGGTGTGATTTTGTCAGAACTCACCATCTAATTTGCAGGTTTGTAGTCCTGCAACCACATGGGGTAAGCCCACAAGCTGGGATCCCATCCCAACAAGTCCACCTGCTACTCAGAGTCACTCTCCCCACCATCGGATGGCTAGATCTCTCCATCCAAACATCAGCAAATTGGTGAGGTCTCCATCTCCTGGTCAGTGGAAACAGCCCCTGGTCCCAAAGGAATGACTCCTGAACTCCTAGCATGCCTCTGTGTTCTTGGGAACGGAGAACCCCCAGCCAAGGCTGGCCCTTCTTGGTGATCCACTCACCTTAGGACCTCTTCCCTTGGGTGAGAGTTCTCTCAAGACATGGCTTCTCTCTTTTCTCTCAAAAATCCCAGTACTGGGTGTTCCATATTTATCAGTCATCTGCCCCAATTGGTCCCTGGTTACCACATGACGACTTGGTAAGCCAGCTTGTAGCACACATGCTCTTTATTATTGTTTCTATCTTTAGGAAGCTGCAAGCAAGAGAAAGTAGTAACCTTTCCCCTCACATATGGGTATCATGCCTTTGTTCATATCTCCAGGCTACCCACTGGGATGCCTCCTGGAAAACCTCAAACCTCTAAAACTTGCACCTGACCTAAAGGCTTCCAAACTCATACACGATTACAATAAAATTTGGCCCCAATACCCACTATAAAACAACTCTAAATGCCCACTTAGCAGTACTTTTGATCCTAATTATTATAAGGAACCTTTACAACTATTGTTATTGACCCGGAAAATGGAAGGTTTCCTACATGCAGGCTTTTTCCTACCTTCACTCCAAACTTTCTCTTTGTTTCTCTTATTCCCCAACTCAGCTCCTCCTTGCTATGAAACATCAACCAGAACAAACTTCCATTATCTTTGATTCAGCTAACAAACCTCCTCACCTCCCTGGCAATCTCTTCTGCTGCCCCAGCTTCCAGTTTCCCTTACTCCTCCCTTTCCATGCTGGCTACAGGCCACCCTAGCCGTCCTATGCTAGCACCTTCTTTCAGAACTCCCAACTACTCATTCTCTCTCTCTCTAGCCAACCCCCCACTTCTTCCACCACCCGGCCTAACCCAGTTCAGTTCTTCCTCTGTGAGAAGTTGCTGGGGTGGATGGTCTAATTAGGGTTCATGATCCATTTTTGCTAAGTGAACTTTCTCAAATAGAAAAAAGACTGGGATCTTGTATATCTAACTCCTCTACCTTTATCAAAGATTCCAATATATCACTAAATCTTATAGTCTAACTTTCCATAATATATACATGATCCTCAGTAACAATTTTACTCCCCAAGGAGTGCAGGTGACTTTGGGAGCAGGCTAGAATACATGCAGATGATATACATCAAACTAACACATCACACTCGACTGGGTCAGAAGCGGTACCCAACCAGGATCCCCAATGTAATTATAATACCTCAGGTGGCATTTTGGCCAGAGAACAACTTACAACTTGCCTCCTGGCTGGTCTCCATAAGGCTGCCATTAACCAATAAATCTGGAAAACTTCCAATAAGTCATCCAGGATAAACAAGAAAATCCATTTCACTTTATAGAGTGCCTTAGAAAGGTCCTCTTACAGTATACTAAACAACTCCTAATGACCTGTTTTTTCCCCAAAGCTACCCTGATATTAAGGCCGAGCTTAAATGCTTGGACAGAAGATCCGTAATTCCACAGGCAGACGTCTTGGTGTTGGCCTTTAAAGAATACCATGGGAGGGGTGGTGAGATGGCTCAGTGGGTAAGAGCATGCACTGTTCTGCCGAAGGTCCTGAGTTCAAATCCCAGCAATCACACCACCCATAATGAGATCTGATGCCCTCTTCTGGTGTGTCTCAAGACAGCTACAGTGTACTTATTTATAATACATAAATCTTTGGGCTGGAGGGAGTGGGGTTGACTGGAGCTAGCAGAGGTCTTAAAAGTCAATTCCCAACAACCAGATGTAGGCTTACAACTATCTGTACAGCTACAGTGTATACTCATACACATAAAATAAATAAATAAATCTTAAAAAAAAAAAAAAGAGTACCATGGGAGAGAAAAAAAGGCCCACAAACAAAAATAGCATATGTTGGCCAAGGCTGTTTAACAAGTTTTGAAACTGCCTGGGCTTCCTGGCTTCTTAAGACTCAAAAAAACCACTAGCGAGGCTGGCGAGATGGCTCAGCAGGTAAGAGCACTGACTGCTTTTCCTAAGGTCCTGAGTTCAAATCCCAGCAACCACATGGTGGCTCACAACCATCCATAATGAGATCTGGTGCGTCTGAAGACAGCTACAATGTATTACACTGGAGCAAGTGGACAGGAGCGAGCAGGGCTGGAGCAGAGGTCCTGAGTTCAATTCCCAGCAGCCACATGATGGCTCATGGCCATCTGTACAGCTACAGTGTACTCATACACATAAAATAAATAAATGAATCTTTAAAAAAAAAACCACTAGGTCACTGTCTCAAATGTAGTCAACAAGATCACTGGGCACAGACCTGCCCTAAGCCACCAGGGCCATGTCCAAAGTGCTACCAAGAGGAACACTGGGCTGCTGATTGTCCTCATGTTGCTCATGGCACAGGGATATCACTCCCAGATCACCCTCAAGCTGATCTTCTAGGCCTGGTCATGGACAACTGAGGGGCCCAAGCTCCCTTGACCCAACCATTTCCATCACCAATAGGGAGCCCCAAGTAGTCATTACAGTATCGGGACAGCCCATCTCCTTCCTTTTGGACAACAGGACCACTTACTCGGTCTTGACATAATTTTGGGGACCTACCTCTCCTCATTTCCTTATTATCATGATAGGGGGACAGCTTTACCAATTTCATGAGACCCCACCACACAGTTGCATTTTTAGGGGTATTCCTCTCATTCATTCTTTTCTGACAATGCCAATGTGTCCCCTTCCCTTACTGGGAAGGGATCTTCCAGCCAAAGTGGGAGTCTGTTTTTTTTTTTTGCTCCCCCTATATGCCTCAACTTAAACTCATCAGCAGCCCCTCTCTTCCTTCTTCTAGCCACCCAACCTACTAGCTCTAACATGTCATTTCCTTTGCCAGCCTCTCAGATATTGACCAGAGTTTGAGACATCCAGAATCCCTCTGTTGCCAAATACTATCCCCTTGTTGTTATCTAGTTATAGGACCCTACCCAGGAGATCATCCAAGCTCAGTACCCCGCCTCCTCCAGAGCGTTGAGGGACTTAAGCCTATCATTTCTGACCTCCTACGGGGGAAAAAACCTTCTCCTTCCTACTTCTTTCCCCTTCTAACACCCCTAGTACTAGCAGTTTAAAAACCTAATGGGACCTATCACCTGGTTCAATATCTCTGGCTCCTTAACTCTGCAGTGGCTCCTCTCTGTCCTGCTGTGGCTAATTACATGCTTCTTTCCATTATCCCCTCAAAGATTTCTCATTTCTTGGTTCTAGATCTCAAGGACATTTTTTTTTTCTATCCCTCTAAATGCTCAGTCACAAAACATCTTGCTTTTACCTGAATTGACCCTCACACCCACTTCTCTTCTACCCAACTCACCTGTACTGTTCTACCTCAGGGATTCTGGGATAGCCAGACATTGGCTTCTGACCAACTCTCTGTCTTTCCCTAAATCTAAGATTATTCATTTCGTTGATAACATTCTCCTCTGCAGTCCCTCTCTAGAGATTAGCCAAATGAACACCTCTGCTTTCCTGTTCAGCCAAGACTATTCTCACCTTCTAAAGAAATGGATACTGCCCTCCTAACTCATTTTCTTCTCATTTTTCTGCTATTATTTGCACCCTGCTTCATCAACCTCTTTTCCACATTCCTCCCATGACAAATCCAAAAAATTTCCAATCAAATGATTAAGCAGTTCCTCTTACAAGATTACCAGCTGCTGCCCACAGAGGAGCCTGATGTCAAAAACTATCAAGTAAGTCCTGATGGTAAGGATCAACTACATCCCAAAATTGACAATGTTCCTGGACAGCAGGTGCCTCTCTGCATAGGTCTGTGTACTGGGGTGCAGCCAGTGGGGAATCATTTGCCTGGCCAGAAGAAGCAAAAGGTCTTGAGGGACTTGGACATGGCCAGAATAACCAAAGTGTTACAGCTCTCCAAGGAGAAGCCAGAGCAAGGCAGGCTGCCTTGCCATGCAGCAGGCAGCTAGGATCCAAAGTTGGGGACATCGAGCAGGAAGTGGCTGCGGTCAAGGGTGTGCATCCGGCTGGTTGAGCTGGGTCAAGGCCTAGTGAGAAAAGCTTCAGGAGATAAAACTCTTCCCTGAAGTGTTACAGCTCAATAAGACAGGCACTCTCAGATGATCTTTGGTGAAATAACTCGTGCACTTTATTCCTTGTGCATAGGACCTTATAAATATGCAAGGCTGGGGTAGGATCTAGAGGCAGGTGCTTTGTTGGCTCAGTCTGAGATGTTAGGGTTGCTTCATCTGCATGTGGAAGGACTTCAGGTGTTTTCCCTACAAGTGGCTGATTGTCACAGTCCTCTCTATGGGGTGTCATGGTCACATGTTCTAGGATAGGAACCTGGTCGGGAGTAGATATAAATGCCTACGATTCTCAATTATGAGAATTGCTGGGGTTCCTGAATCTGGTTACCCCTACCAGTATTTCTGCCTTGTGGCACAGTCCACATTCCACAAGCAGGAAATACTTTAACAAATCTGGCACCCCTATTCCCACCTAACCATCACCCTCCTTTTAATTCCCCTCTTTATGGTGGCAATCAGGCATATACAGGGACAGCTGAAAGTGACTCTGTGACAATAATGCATCTTTACAGCCAGCTTTTAATGGAGCCACCCTACAAGACATGTCATCATTAGCTGCCCAGGGTGGCACACTGTCAACCCTGTCGAATGTCCCCATGCACATGTGCCACAACCCCAATAAAAGTCTTTCCCCCACTCTCTTCTCCCCTCCCTCTCCCAGAGCCTACCTCTGTGTCCCCTCCCTTTAATAAGCCTACCACATGAGACCTGTTGCACAGTGTGATTTGGAATACACTGCCTAGTCCCATCATGAAATGCTAGTGTTAGGACATGAGGATGGTGAACAGCCTCTTCCATCCAGCTTCTGTTCAAGCTGCAATGCTGACTGTCACCATGGCAGGCCTGGTGCCTCCCTTCTGTCCACTGTGAGTACCTGAGAGCTTCTGTTCCCAGCTCTCTATAACCTTTACCTATCGGGTCTGAAACCCTTAGGCTCACCTCAGCTCACCTCTGCTTCTTCCCAAGTCTGTGACAGCTCTGGGGCTTAAGAAAGCAACAAAGCGGGGGGGGGGGGGGGGGGTTTGCTGGCGAGATGGCTCAGTGGTTAAGAGCACTGACTGCTCTTCCAAAGGCCCTGAGTTCAAATCCCAGCAACCACATGGTGGCTCACAACCACCTGTAATGAAATATGACCCTCTCTGGTGTTTCTGAAAGACAGCAACAGTGTACTTACCTATAATAATAAATAAATCTTAAAAAAAAAAAAAAGAGGACAACACCCAGAGGAAGCTCTATTCCCAGGTGCTCTAACACACCCAGGATCAGAGGTGAGGAAGACACAACATCTGTCCCAATATGGGGAGTAACTGGGACCAGCTGGATCAGGCACACAGGAACTCTGCCAGCCCAGTGGCTCAGGTTCCTTCCGGTCTGTCTGGGCTGGCCGGTGCCCTGAACACACCTTGGGCGAAAGCTCCACAACACCCAGAGAAGCTCCACTCCCAGGTGCTCTAACAAGTCCAGGATCACAGGATCCCAGAATCACAGGATCACAGAGACACCTTGACTCTGAAGAGTTCTAACACACCAGGATCACAGGAAGGACTGACTACAGTCAGATTTAGCAAGGGCAGGTAGCACTAGAGATAACCAGATGATGTGAGGCAAGCATAAGAATATAAGCAACACAAACCAAGGCTACTTGGCATCATCAGAACCCAATACTCCCACCATAGCAAGTCCTGGACACACCATCACACTGGAAAAGCAAGACTCAGATCTAAAATCACTTCTCATGATGATGATACAGGACTTTAAGAAGAACATAAATAGTACCCTCAAAGAAATACAGGAGAACACAGGTAAACAGCTAGAAGCCCTTCAAGAGGAAACACAAAAATCCCTTAAAGAACTACAGAAAAACATAATCAAACAAGTGAAGGAAATGAGCAAAACCATCCAGAATCTAGAAATTGAAATAGAAACAATAAAGAAATCAGAAAGAGAGACAACCCTGGTGACACAAAACCTAGGAAAGAAATCAGGAGTCGTAGATGCAAGCATCACCAGCAGAATACAAGAGATAGAAGAGAGACTCTCAGGGGCAGAAGACACCATAGAAAACATTGACACAACAGTCAAAGAAAATGCAAAAAGCAAAAAGCTCCTATCCCAGAATATCCAGGAAATTCAGGACACAATGAGAAGACTAAACCTAAGGATAATAGGTATAAAAGAGAGTGAAGACTCCCAAGGTAAATATCTTCAACAAAATTATAGAAGAAAACTTCCCTACCCTAAAGAAAGAGATGCCCATGAACATACAAGAAGCCTACAGAACTCCAAATAGACTGGACCAGAAAAGAAATTCCTCCCATCACATAATAATAAAAACACCAAATGCACTAAACCAAAGATTTTTTTTTTTTTTTTTTTTTTGGTTTTTCAAAACAGGGTTTCTCTGTGTAGCCATGGCTGTCCTGGAACTCAATCTGCAGACCAGTCTGGCCTAGAACTCAGAAATCCACCTGCCTCTGCCTCCCAAGTGCTGGAATTAAAGGCATGTGCCACCACCACCCGGCTAAACCAAAGAATTTTAAAAGCAGTAAGGGAAAAAGGTCAAGTAACATATAAAAGTGGGCCTATCAGAATTACACCAGACTTCTCACCAGAGACTATGAAAGCTAGAAGATCCTGGGCAGATGTCATACAGACCCTACAAGAACACAAATGCCAGCCCAGGTGACTATACCCAGCAAAACTCTCAATCACTATAGATGGAGAAAACAAGATATTCCATGACAAAACAAAATTTACACAATGTCTTTCCACAAATCCAGCCCTACAAAGGATAATAGATGGAAAACATCAACATAAGGAGCAAAACTACACCCTAGAAGAAGCAAGAAAGGAATCTTTCAACAAATCCACACAAACCTAATTCCACCTCTTACAACAAAAACAACAGGAAGTAACAATTACTTTTTCTTAATACCTTAATATGAAAATTAGTATTACCAACATATCCTAATCTATTGAAATCCAATAATATGAGGAATTAGAAACTTGTTGACTGTTATCCAATGGTCTCTCTAATTTGGTAATTGGAGAAATAGGTCCAATATTATACAATCCATATACACTTTCAGCTTGTTTGTTCATGACAGTGTCTTGCTGTGTACAACATAATGGTCTTGAGATCTTGCTTCTCCTATCTCAGCCTCTCTATTAGAAGTATTGTTTATTTCATGTTTTTACACTATACTATGGTTTTCAGAACAGCTTACATATTTTAAAAGTATTTATATACCCAAAAGAAATGTAGACAATTAAATTGGGAGGGGGCTTGTAAGAGAACAACAAAGAGTGAGACTGAATGCTTTGCTTGACGTTTGTAACTCTTGTATTAAGTTACCACAGTAAGAGCCAAGATTTGAAGCTCTACTAAATACAAAACAAACAAAAACACTTTATATATTTATGTTCATTTAAAAAAATATTAGTAGTGATGTAGTATTTTGAAATATACAATTAATATGTTTGGAATTATTTAAAATGTATATTGATAAAAACGTTACGTATTTTCAGTATTGCCGTAGACAAGCATCTACATAAGACTGTTAAATTGATTGTTGTTTTATATCAAACAACTTTTATAATACTCATTTTTATTGTTATATTTTATACATTTTAAAGAATACAACAAAAAAATATTGTAGGTATTGAAGGGGGGTCTCGAAGGAGTTGAGGTACAAAAGGAAAACAAGAATGTGATTTAATTCTATTCACTTAAAATATGTTTTTAAATGTTAACAAATTCAGATAAATTGAAATCATGTAACTTTTCTCAGCATAATGCAATAAAACTTAAAATAAAATAAAATTTGGAGAAAAAACCCATTTTGAAAACAGTCCCACATAAAAATGGGTAGATGAGCGACACGTAGGGCTGGGGATATAGCTACGTGGTAAAGTGGTGTAAAATTGTAACGATAAATGCATGCATGATAAAGATAGCTCAACAACTTAAAAGAAAAAAAAAGAGAAAGCAACCAAGGTCAAAATCAGGGGTGGAAGCTGAACTTGGTGACATAACCACAAGGCAGAGGCAGGTGGACTTCTGAGTTCGAGGCCAGCCTGGTCTACAGAGTGAGTTACAGGACAGGCAGGACTACATAGAGAAACCCTGTCTCAAGAAAACAAAAAACAACAAACCAGGGCTTGGGGTGTGGCTCAGTAGATAGAATACTAGTCTAGCATGCATAACGACCCAGGTTCCAACCACAGCACAACACAAACTGGGTATTGTGGTTCACTCCTGGAAAACTAGCACTCAGGAGTGTGCCCTCCCCACAGCCTTGAGTGGGGTGAATCAGACCTGTTTTGCCACAGTCACCTAGCCCAGCTAGGTGAAGTCTATTGTCCTGCCACATCTGCAGCTTCCTGAAAGAAGCCACTACCTGTTGAGCAGCTGAGTCTGTCTTCTGATGTGATCCTGGCAGAGTGGGGGATGGGTCTCCCCCCACTTTATATTCAGACCTTAGAATTCAAAGATTGAGCCTTGATCAGAGAACTTTGTCTTGGCTCATTATTTCTCTCACTGTCCTTCCCATACAGCCCCAACTTTCCTTTCAGGAACCCAGCAACCCGTAGCCAATTGGCAGCTACAGGTGGAGGCAGGAATAACAGAAGCTTAAGGTTGTTCTCAGTTTTACAGTAAGTTTAGGACTACATAAGACCCTATCTCAAAACACATACAAAACTACCTCCCACATTCACAAAGAAGTAAAATTCAAGAATAACATGTAACTCAGCCCTTGTTTATTAGTACATGGAAGGATCTGAGTTTTACCCCCAGTACTGCCATTTTTTTTTTAAAAAAAGATTATCTATTTGGTGTATCAGTGTTTTTTCTGCATGTGTGTCTATGCATTGCACAGACACAAGAATATGGTTGTGAGGCCACCATGTGGTGCTGGGAATTGAACACAGGACATTTATGAAGTGAATAACAAGTGTTCTTAATCATTGAGCTATCTCTTCAGCCCCTACTGCCAAATATTTAAAAATGATTTCATAATATTTCTTTATTGTGTGTACATGAGTGTGCATGTCCACATACAGTGGATTTGTAAGAACTGAACAAACAGGGACACCTCCTAAAAATACCGGGAAGCCAGGAATGTCCCTTAAGCTTAAAGTCAGGGAGCTTCAAAAGGGTTTACTGAACAAACATCCATCCCCAGGAGATGCCCTAATTGCAAGAGAGTAATGCTGGATTCCAGGAAACGTCCCCAGTAGGGGGTGGATCTCTCCCCAGTATCTCCTCCTCACCTGGGGCACAAAGGTCAATGGACTCAAAAGACAATGGGCTCCACCAATGTGAGATAACCAACTCACAGTAAACCTATGTTCTGGAAGAGTATAAAGAGTGTGTGCTTATGTTCCTTGTGGTCGCCTTTGCCCCGACTGCAGGGCAACCCCAGTATACTGGATCATTAAAACCTCTTACTTTTTGCATCAATCTCTGTCTCTGTGTCTTTGTGAGTGGGACGCTATCCTGGATGTAAGACTCAGCTCTTCAAATCTTACAGATTGTAAGAAGGAATCAAACTGAAGCCTCTTTGAATAAAACTTCCATTTTGAATAAGGGTCAATAAAGTTTAAGTTCCCAAGACCTCCCTGGGTAACTGACATGCTGCTTGGCAAGTTGAGACATGAATGGTAGACAAGTCACCCTGCCATAGTTGAATAAACTGACTAATGGGAATAGGATAAGTGTACTATGAAGACATGTTCCTAAGGACATCCCCTAAGGCTGAATCCTGATTGGTGGGAAAATGTAACTTGGGACAGATGTTTGTGGATTTGGGGCTTAAAAATACTGTAGCACTCTGGCTTGGGGTTGAAGTTCAGTTTCTGTTCTGTTCTGTTCTGTGGCCCTGATCAATCAGCAGAGGTCTGATTACAAAACATCTCTAGTAGTCTGCTTAAATCCTTACTGAGATGAATGTCTGAAGACACAGCTCTCAAGTCTGTGCTGTTGTCCCTGACTGGTCAGTTTTGCTGCCTAATTCTAATAAAGACCTTGCTTGTGTCTGCTTGGGTTGTTTTTGTTTTCAGACCTCAACATGACATGCCACACACATGTGACATCAGAGAACTAGAGGTGGTTCTCACCTTCTACCATGTAGGTCCACATGTTACCAGCTAGTCTTCTCCACACCCCACCCCGACCTCACCCCACACTCACCATGTTCTGTCCTCTTTCCTCATGGCTCTGCTCTTTTCTGTCTGTCTGTCTGACTCTACTCCTTCTCCAAGCCCTCACTTCCTGCTCTTCCCCCAAATAAACCCCTTTTATACGGTGGGTATCTGTTGGATGATATGACTTCTCAGGGGAAACACTTTAGCATGGGCCTGCCAGGTGACACTGCCCCCAGCCAAATTATATTTCATAACATTGGTACCAAGACTAGGACAGGTTCTCCTGGTGCTTGTGCTCCCCTTTGGTTCTAGAATAGCTTTAATTCAAAACTGATTTTTAAGGCTCAAACCTAACAGGGATGGAACCTAACATTCTAGTCTCAAAAAAGCTCCTATTATTAAGAAATGCAAGCTGATAGTCAGTAACCATATAATGAAATTCTTTAATATGTTTAGAAATATATTTTAAGTCACACAAAGAACTGATGCTGTTAATTACAAGATTAAGCTTTACTTAGCCTCCTGTTTTATGTTTGCAAGGTACAATTTAGAGCAAATAACTAAAAGGTTGTTTAACTCAGATATATTTAGTAGGTACTAGGCCCTCGACACTGTCAGAGATCTGCTGACTATGGCATTAAATATTTGAACTTACTCTAACAGAGACTCCTCAATCATAGCAGTAACCCCCACCCCAAGATCTCCAGGAAGATATGGGCCACGCAACAAAGGACCCTACCTAGATTGTGGTGCACCAACCATGGGGTGAGACTGCCCCAATACCTTGCCCACTGCCAGAGAGTTGTCTCATGTTGCCTAAGACAAGTGAGGCCATCTTCCTACTCCACAGAAAAAAAGCCTCTCATCTTCTGGTCCTGATGACCAAAGACTTGCCTCTCCCCATGTTGCCATGGAGACCACAGGAACCTGGGACAACTATCTAGGTAATGGCCTATGGACTAATCTCTGCCATTTTAATTAATATATGGCATTTACATTATAATTTATCCTTCTAAGGTCTCTGATCACATTGACAGCTAAAGCTAACTGTAGCTTGACAGCTAGAGAACAACAGGCAACTAGCTCCTTACCCCAAGGTAATCCACCACTAGGTTAGTCCATTTGTCAATTCATTAACTAGTTAAGACTACCAACCAGATCTTGCCGGGTAGTAGTGGCACATGCCTTTAATCCCAGCACTTAGTTCGAGGCCAACCTGGTGTACGGTGTACAGAGTGAGTTCCAGGACAGCCAGGGCTACACAGAGAAACTCTGTCTCAAAAAAAAAAAAAAAAAAAAAAAAAAAAAGACTACCAGATCTCTTATCAGAAAAGCAAACAGGTTTGCCTTGCTCACTTGGCAGTGACTGCTCCAAATGATCAACCACCTGTGCATAAATAAATAAATAGTTGGATACAAACAAATGTAAAGTTTATATAAGGTCTGAGGATATGAAAGCTTAAGTTATAAGGATATAAAAAAATGTCTTAGAGTCTAAGAAGGTGTTTTAAGGTTGGTAAATACAAGTAAAAGCCTAAAAGGTGATTTAAAGTACATAAAAGGAATGAAAAATGCTTCAGATTTTTCCCCTGGCTATGGTACTGTTGTATTAGGACTTCGAAAGTTCAGAGCTTTAACATTAATAAAATTCTGGTTATGAGTCTCTGGTAAAACATTCCACTGTATGATCCACTGTCATAGTTCCAAGCTCAAGAATTTAAGTTTCCATTGGTTGTCTTTTAAGTATAGATTTAAAAGTGTTTCTCATTATGCTAAATTTACACACATTCAGTCTTCTGGAGAGAGGGAATTAGCCCCTCCTCCATGGTCTGAAGTCATATCAAAAATCAACATCAACTCAGCTTTTTTTTATCCCTTCTTCTCCAAGGAAGGTTTCTGTTTTCCCTGAGCTCACCTTAAAGAGTATTCATGATTTTAACAAATATATTTTTTTGTAAACTTTAAAAGATTCTTGTAAGCTTCAAGAAATCCACTCGGATTCATCTCTCATGGATCAAATGGAATCCAAGTAAGTACCTGGCCAGCCAATGGCCCAAGTTTTCCACTTACGGCCTATTCTAGAGGATGGGTCCCTTCCCTAATCCCTGGCTTTGACATTCCTCTCCCTCTCAACTACCAAGATCATGGGCCTAAAGTTTCAAATGTACATCTAAGAAAATGTTTTTCTCCCTAACCTATGGAACTTTATCTTCTGCTTCTAATATGTACATGTGTTTCAGTATCCTGCCAAATCCAGGTGTTTCCTTGAGATTTGCATCCAGGACAGCTCCAGAGCAGCTACCCACAGGTGCTCTGCTCTAGCCTCCCAGACTGCTTCAACCAGGCCTACACTTTCCTAGCCACAGATATTCTCACAGATCCTGGACAGCAGTGAAACAACCAGCTTACCCAGGACTTGACCAGCAACACCTCAATTTTGTTAGGGTCCTCCCTAAAGACATCATCCCCAGTCAGCAGAAAGTAGCCAAAAGAGTAAAAACGACCTCACTCTTGCCCCACCATCCCCCCTTCTTAGTTCATTTTTAATTAAACAAAGGGAAGAATGATGGCTTACAAGCAATTCTGCTCAGTTCTTCCTAAGGAACTTGGCAATAGCTTAAGTCATCACTTGTTGCCTGGTGCAGACAGCATATAGAAGGACAGCTCCCCACACAGTTCTCTGTTCCCAGCTTGTCTTTCTCTACCCCCTTTCTGTTCTTCTTTTTGTCCTTCTCTGTCCTCATGGCTCTGCTCCCATCTATCTGCCTCTACCCATTCTCTAGGCCTCCACTCCCTTCCCTTCTCCCTAATAAATCTCCTGTCTTTTGCATAGCGTGATTTCCGAGGGGAATATCTTGGCATGGGCCTGCAAGGTAACCCCCCTGCTGTGTTTTATTAACTAACACCCCCACACCAACTTTTTGAGTAAAATCAATAGGAGCTGTAACCTAAAGTCATGTGCACATAGTCCATGTCCACAGGGCTGAAAGCAAACTCTGGGAATGGGGAAGAGTTTCTCATCATCCCACTCAGAAGGCAAGATGGTCATTCTTATTGTGTGGGTCCCTTCTTCCAGTTTCCCTAGATACTTTTTATTCGACCAGGTGCTCTGGACCATATGTGCTCAATGGCAGGGCACATGCGGTTATTAACAAACCCAAGAAATTAGAAATAGGCTCAGCTGACTTAGTGCTAGCAAGAGCAAAACCCTGGGTTCCATCCTTAGCACCACATGAGCCAGGCATACCTGTAACCTCAGAACACAGTAGATGGAAGCAAAAGGATCAGGAGTTCAAGGTCATCCTTGGCTACATAACGGTTTTGATTCCAGGTAAGTAAACATTTAATGGTCTCAATGAAGCGTAACCTAACAATCCACATAAGACAATTCCACTGAAGCCTAGCAGGGCTGAAATGCCTTGGCTAACCTCACAGCCAGAGCACTACAATTGGCGATCTGTTTCTCATTTCAGGACCCTGGAATGACATGAAGGGCATTTCTGCACTTGCTCACTCTGTAGATGAGAAAGGGAGCCTAGCTAGCTTCCGAGATAATAATAGCCTCATTGATCCCTCACCTACAAAGAGCATGGGATCCACTAAAGCACATCTCAGCAGGAAGCAGGCTATGGGCCTCTGACCGCTGCCAAGAGAGGATGTGGCAGAGGTGAGGGGCCAAAGACACCCTACAGGGGAAATGCCTTTTCAGGAAAGTGTTATCATGACACAGCGGCTACCTGAGCAGGGGTATTTATAGTCAGACTACAAAGGGGTGACTTCAGAGGCACCTCCTGGGCAGGCAGAAAGGCATCTCACAGCAGTCCAGAACATCAAGAGCTGTGTTTAGCAGGCAACAGGAGTAGGAAGGACAGACCGGCTTGACATCCTAGGAAAAATGAGACTCCACAGTCATCAAAAAACTCGGTGTGGAGCTAGGCAGTCAGAAGAATGAATCCCATATTAAGTTTCAAAAGCACATTTAAACAAGGTATCTGTCTGAGATGGCAACATCTAACTGGATGCACAGAGTATCTTCATAGACTGCCTGCTGGTTCTGAGGGCTTCTCTTTCTCTAGGAAAGAGAGATCAAATAGACTCTCCAGATAAATTCAATCACACACTACAAACACCAAACAATAATGATCATCTTGGGGCTTCCTTGCTAACTGGCCTGGGGCCTAGATATTGAGGTCTACTCTGAAACACTGCTGACCCAAGTCCTCTGAGGCCTGTTGCTCCTGTGCTCTCTCAGCTCACTCTTGACCCAGGACTAAATTCTGGGTCTTGGCTTCCAATACCTTTTCCACAGCCTGCCCCACTTCCACATGGGTCTCCTATGACTTTCCAGAAAACATGGTTTTTTAAAAATCCCATTAAGATACTCTTTTCCCTGGAGTTGTAGTGACAGCTTGAAGTACCCAGTCCTCATGTGAAAGCCAAGCACAGGGCTAAGCATGATATCTTTAAATAGTATTCGGAAGAATTTCTTTGAGTTCAAAGCTGGCCAGGGCTACACAGTGAGATCCCGTATTGGGGAAAAAAAAAAAAAAACAACTCAACTTCAACAATAGCAAAATGCAAATCCAATCACGGAGAGCACACTGTGTTCTAACCCCAATGCTGGGGTATGAAATGGGAAGATCCCTTAGGCTTGCTGACTAGCAATCTAAGCAAACTGGCAAGCTTTGTGTTCAGTAAGAGACCTTGTTCAAAAAAGGTGCACGAGGCAGGGGCAGAGAGGCAGAGGCTTGGTCTACATAGTGAATTCTAGATTGACTATGGAAATCCTGTCTCAAAAAATAAAACTATGGTACTTAGAATGAGAATGGCCCCTACAGACTCATATATTTAAGTGCTTGGTCCCCAATTGGTGGAACTGTTTGGGAAAGATTAGGAGATGTGGCCTAATGGAAGAAGTGTCTCACTGGGGACAGGCTTTGAGATCTGAACAGATTCACACCATTCCCAGTTAGTACACATACTCTTAGTCTGTCTGTCTTTTATGTGTCTCCTGCTTGTGGATCACGATGTGAGCTCTCGCCAGACAGTGGTAACGCACACCTTTAATCCCAGCACAGGAGAAGCAGAGGTGGGTGGATCTCTGAGTTTGAGACCATTGTAGTCTCCAGGATAGTAGACAGAGAAACCTTGTCTTGAGAAAAACAAAACAAAAACCCAAAAAAGATGTGAGTCCTCAGCTACTGAAGCACCATACCTGCCTGCTACCTTGCTCCCTACCATGATGGTTATGAACTCTAAAACCTCTGAAACTGTAAGTCCCAAATAAACTCTTCCATAAGTTGCTTTAGTTTAGAGAAGTAACTAAAACAAAAACACACAAGCAGAATCACTGGCAAGTGGGCAAAGGCACCTGTAGTGAAAGTGTGAGGACCTCAGTTCAATCTCCAGAACGCACTGGGAGACATCTGTAACACACACACACACACACACACACACAGAGGGGGGGGACAGGCAAAGAGAGAGAGAACGAACACAGCTATATATACATATGCATGCACACAAATCTTTACACACAGAGATATGAGAAACAGATGTCATATGTTTCTACTGAATGTGACAAGAGCCAAATCACAAGAGGTCCTCTGGTTGCAGCTTAGTTCTGAAGTTCCCCTGCAAGACTCAGAGGATGGGGTCAAAAAGTCATGCCTGCAAAGGCACTAACAGGGGGCATCTGCCAAGCAGATAATAGCACTTCAGAACCTGCTTGAGCACATGGATGAATGGGCCTTTCATGACTCCTCCTCTCAAGGCCTGTTTTTGCAAACACAAAGGGATAATAAAGGCGGGATTTACCAGAGGAGCCAGCTTCACAGCAGCTTCCTTCTTCTTCCTTATTTAACCTCTCTCAGGAGAGTGGGCTCTAGACCTACTTGAACAGGTGCTTAAGGCAGGTGAATTTGTTCCCATTAATTTTCTGAAGTGATAGCAGAGCAGACTGAAAGGTCATCTGGGACACTCTGCCCAGTCACAAGTCGCTGTTGGCTGACAGCAATGCCATGCTCTGTTCCTTCAGGCCTCTCTGTCTTCAAACTTCCAACTCTGGTAGTTAGCAGAAATGAAAAAGCACAACACAGCCCAATTCCTTAACATAGGGAATTTGCCTTCTTTAGTAATGCGTTAGAGGTAAACTGAAGTTGGAGCCTTCCTAGTTCTGGGAAAGTCCAGATTACAAAAGCCTGAGATTTTCAGTGATAGAATACTTATCTACATTTGCCTAGCATGTGAGGTCACTGTGCTCAACCCTCAGCACCTCGAGCACGCATGCACAGACACACAGACACACACACAGACACAGACACACATACACCGCCTGCAGCCAGACATAATGGTGTACTACTCTTTTTTTGTACTCACTCTGTAAACCAGGCTGGCCTGGAACTCACAAATATCTATCTACATGCCTCTGCCTCCTGAGTGCCTAATCCTACCACTCTTTAGGGAAACGTGCATGCATATGCACACACACACACACACACACACACACACACACACACATACACACACCAGACTAAGCATGCAGCCTGGTGGGTAGAGTGCCTGCCTACTGAGCACACAGGCCCAGGGTTCCATACCCAGTACTACATTACTCATATTCTGATGGCACAAGCCTGTAATTTTAGTATTCAGCTGGTAGAGTCAGGAGGATCAGAAGTTCAAGGTCATTCTAAGCTACATAGTGAATTCCAGGCCAGCCTGGACTACATGAAATTATCTCCAAAACATAGTAACAAAGAAACTCAATTTTTCTCTTTCATGTCCAGCTAAGGCGTCACACTAATGACTTCAGTTCTGAGAAACTTTGAGGGAGAGTTTAATTTCACAAACCATGAAAAAGAACCTCTCAAACATGCATATAATACCTCCAAGTGCTCCTCCTTCAGTAACCCACTCTGTGGGAAGGGTCCCCTACCAGATTTTGTCCTATACTGTTTTCAGTGGTGAGAGCCACTGGTAACCAAGCCTTGCAGAGGAGAACCATCTTCCCCAACAGAGAGGACCCTGAATTTTTTCATGAATGCCCAGCCATCTGAGTACCTTCAGTTTCCTCCCACTGAAGAGCCGCTTCCACAGGCAGCAAACATCCGGTGACACATCTCTCTTTCTCTGTCTATATAGTCCCTGTAGTGGCTGTGGAGATAAAGGCAAGCTTTGTAAGTTTGCAGGAGGTGACATCTGGTGGCTGGAATTCTCTGGTTACAGCCACTAAAAAGTAAGCACTGAAGATAACACTGTGAAGATGCTTGGGCAGATAAGGCTAAGCCCGCTGACAAAGGTCCTGGACACAAGGCCATCATTTGGAAAGACAGCAGCTGGGAAGACAAAAGCCACTGTTAGTGGGCTCAGGCCAAGACCTGCTAAATGACCCTTGTTCTAAGTGTTGTCGAGCTAATTTTGAAATCTTTCCTCCTTAAAAATGGTCAGATTGCCCCAAAATTCAGTATCTAACCTGAGAGGATACTTTCCATACCAGAAAGGAAGCAGCAAAGAGACTGCATCCAAATGAAAATGATGCACACACCTCAGCAATGGTGATGGAATGCTTGGCCTTAAGAAGGAAATCTCACCAAGGCAGGAAAAAAAAAATACATGCTAAAAATGGTGGCTGTCCTAAAACTTATGGGAAGATGTTTTCAGGTTCTCTACAACAAACACAGCTTCTCTAAGCAGAAAAAGTAACATTTTTAATAAAGTTTTTCTTTTTTTTTTTTCTTTTTGGTTTTTCAAGACAGGGTTTCTCTGTGTAGCCCTGGCTGTCCTGGAACTCACTCTGTAGACCAGGCTGGCCTCGAATTTAGAAATCCACCTGCCTCTGCCTCCCAAGTGCTGGGATTAAAAGCATGCACCACCACTGCCTGGCCTTTTTCTTTTTTATAATTATATTTACTAATGTATGTGTTGGAGGAAGTGTCTGTGAAGTTCAGAGAACAACTTGTAGAAATCAGTTTTCTCCTTCTATCAGATGGGTCCTAAGAATGAACACTCAGGTCATAAGACTTGGCAGCATGAGACTTTGCCTGAATTAGCTTAGTGACCTCCTAAAACTTCTATTTCTAAAAGATTGTCTTCTTCATTTGAATGAGTTATACAGAACCAGTTTATTTGTGGTTCTAGAAAGACTCATCAGGAACAAAGAGTCTCAGGTGACTTTGAGGACAGGTAGAGTCTTAAGTACAGCTTTTTTACAATTAATTAATTTTGGTTTTTAAAGGCAAGGTGCAGCCCTGAATGTCCTAGAACTCACTCTATAGACAAGGGTAGCTTTGAACTCAGAGATCCACTTGCCTTTGCCTCCTGAGTGTTGGGATTCAAGACTTACTTTATTGTGGGAGATCTAAAAAGGATTTTTGTATATTCTGTACATGTACACACTGTGCATGGAGGTCAGAGGACAATTTGCAAGCCAGTTCTCTCCTTCCACTATATAGGTCGTAGGAATCAGATGGCTAGCATTCTTAGCTCACCAAGCTTTTGGTTTTTGAACCTAGAAGGGTACAGAATACCTACTCAGACCCTAGAGGGTATGGCATTTGTGATCTTCCTGCCTCAGTATCCCAGGTGCTAGGACTACTAGAGTGGCTCACCATACCTCGTTTGCACAGGATTCTTATAAGGTACATGGGGACTACAGACTTAGCTCAGTTAGGAAAGTGAGGACCCAAGTTTGGTTCCTCGGCACCACGTAAGAACCAGGCCCAGTGGGTAGAATGTATCTATAATTCCAGCCTGAGGTGGGGTGGGGAATGGGGTAGCAGTGGACAGAGACAGAAGGACCACCAGCCCAGTCTAACTGTTGGACCCCAGGCACACATTCAAGATTGTTTTCTGGCTACACACATACTTGCAAATATACACAAAAGAGGTGCATGGGCTGTCTTCTCTAGGAAGAGCTCATCTTCCGGGTGGCACAACAGGAAGGAGGGTGATACTCAGAAGTAAAGCTTCCTCACAGGAACAGCTAGTTTAGGACAATGAGCGATAGACTGTGTAGATGAGATGGCTGCTCTGAGCCAGTCTGGGGCAGCATTGCTAGCCTGAACTTTATCCAGATGCTTGGTTGGACTACAATTCTCACAGCCACCTCTCATTGTGCCTCTGGTCATACTTATGCCCTTGGCTCTCACCTGGACAGCTTTTTCAGCTCATTATTGATGTCATGGTTGCAGGGCTGCTCCTTCTGAGCTCGCACTAGAAAATCCCGGGCCTGCTCATACTCAGTTAGGAGGAGGCAAGCCTGTGAAGAAAGAACAAGAAAGGACATTAGAGGGCTGGTGAGATGGCTCAGCAGGTAAGAACACTGACTGCTCTTCAGAGGGTCCTGAGTTCAAATCCCAGCAACCACATGGTGGCTCACAACTACCCATAATGAGACCTGACACCCTCTCTGGTGTATCTGAAGATAGCAACAGCGTACTTATTTATAATAATAAATAAATCTTAAAAAAAAAAAAAAAGGACAAAAAGGATTAGCAGCCGGTTGTGGTGGCACACACTGGTAGGATTTGCTGAAGGAGGCAAAGGCAGGAGGATCACGAGTTCGAGGCCAGCCTGGGCTACACATTGCCGGGCGGTGGTGGTACACACCTTTAATCCCAGCACTTGAGAGGCAGAGGCAGGTGGATTTCTGAGTTCGAGGCCAGCCTGGTCTACAGAGTGAGTTCCAGGACAGCCAGGGCTACACAGAGAAACCTTGTCTCAAAAAAAAAAAAAAAAAAAAAAAAGAAAAAAAAGGACATAAGAGGATTAGCATTTTTGGTAGTAGCCCAAGTGAGACCTCCTGCTCTGTGTGAGAGTGCACATGTGGATGGAGACCAGAGGTAAGCCTGGCTTCCTTCTTGGGAGCAGCCCACCTTATTTTTCAAGATAAGGTCCTCCTTTGGGAGCCAGGGCTCCCCAATTCATCTAGGCTGACTAGCTAGTGAACTCCAAGGGTCCACCTGTCTCTGTGCTTTCCCAGTGCTGGGTTCCAGCACTGTGGGTTCTAGAGAATGAACTCAGGCTCTCAGACCTGCATGCCTGGCAAGCACTTTACTGAGTTGCTGTCCCAGCCCATCTCCCCACTACTCTCAACTCACCTGTCCACACCTGAAGAGGGCCTTGGCGTTCCTTTTATCAATGAGCAGAGCCTGCTCCCCATAGCGCAGGGCCATGGCAGGTCGGTCTAGCTTCAGGTACACAAAGGACAGGTTAAGGAGGACTAGAAGCTCAGCAGGTTCTACCAAGTGCTGCTCCTCACAGATGGCCAAGCGTCGATGGAGCAGCAGCAAGGCCTGGAGAAAGGAGAGAAGACAGAAGGTCAAAAGGGACAGTCTTACATCACTACAAGTCTGGAACTCAGAAATCCACCTGCCTCTGCCTCCCAAGTTCTGGGATTAAAGGCATGCACCACCACTGCCCGGCTGTGGCACATACTTTTAATTGCAGCACTCAGGAGGCAGAGCCAAGCAGATTTCTGAGTTCCAGACCAGCCTGGTCTACAGAACAAGCTCTAGGACAGCCAGGGCTGCACAAAGAAACTCTGTCTCAAAAGTGTAGTATAGGATGTGTGCACATGAGTACAATGCCTGCAGAGGCCAGAAGAGGGCATTAGATCTTCCTGGAACCGGAGTTACTCGTGATCTTGTGCCTAATGTGAGTCCTGGGAATTGAACGCAGGTCCTCTGCAAAAGTAATATATGCTTCTAACTACTGAGACATCTCTCCAGCCCAGTTTGAAGGTTTCTAACAGGAAAAGGCATACAAACCCGAGTGAGGCAAACAACATACTCTACTCTTTTGCCTCAAAAGGAGAAAGGACAACAACCCACCAAGGACAGGCTGGAGCCCCCGCACCCACATCGGATGGCTCACCACTGTCAGCAATCAGAGCTAGAAGGAGTCCCATGCCTCTGGCCTCTAGCAGCACCAGCACTCTCAAATGCATATACTCCTACACAGAAACATACACACAATTAAAAAACTTGGGAGATGGGGTTTGAAACAGTGTCTCTCTCTACAGTCCTGGCGTCTTGGAACTCACTATGTAGACCAGGCTGGCCTCAAACTCCCAGAGATCCACCTGCCTCTGCCTCCCCAAGAGCTGGGATTAAAGGTGTGTGCTAACGCGTAGCTTCTTCTTTACTTAATTTTTTTTTTAGTTATATATGTATACTTTGCCTGTATGTTTGTGTGCATGTATGCCTGGTGCCAGAGATCAGAAAAGATTCCCTGGAACTAGAGTTATGAGTTACAGATGGTTGTGATGCACTCTATGGGTGCAGTGAATTCAACTTGGTTCCTATGTAGGAGCAGAAATGCTCTAAATTGCTGAATCATCCTTTCAGTACCCTATATCTTTCTTTTTTTTTTTTTTTGGTGTGTGTGTGTGTGTGTGTGTGTGTGAGAGAGAGAGAGAGAGAGAGAGACACAGACAGACAGACAGACAAGGTTTCTCTATAAAGCCCTAGTTGCCTTGGAACTTACTCAGTATGTAGGCCAGGTTGGTCTTGACCTCATGTAGCCCAGGCTGGCCTCAAACCCACTATGTAGCAAAGAATGACCTCTAATTTCTTATTTTTTTGGGGGGGGGATATTTCGAGGCAGGGTTTCTCTTTATAGCCTTGGCCTGGAACTCACTCTGTAGTCCAGGCTGCCTCAAACTCAGAAATCTGCCTGCCTCTGCCTCCCAGGGGCTGGAATTAAAAGCGTGCACCACCACGCTCTTATTTTTAATTATGTGTATGTATGTGTATCTGTGTGCTTATCTGTGGATATATGCACATGGATGCAGGTACTAGTAAAGACTAGAGATAACAAAGAGATAACAGCCCTTGGAGCCAGAGTTACAAGCAGTTGTGAGCAGCCTGATGTGAGTGCTGGAATAGAACTCAGGCCTTCTGCACTCTGAACTTCTGATTCTCCTGTCTCCAATCAAGAAAGAGTATCCCTGTTTACACAGTGCTGAGGATAGAGACCAGGGTTTCATGTGTGCCAGTTCTACCAAATGAGCTGTAACCCCAGCTTAGGTCTGTTTTCTGGAGAAATAAACCAAAAGACAGTTGATTCTGGAATGGGCAGGTGGGGTGTTGTTAATGGGTGTGTGAAATAGTTGTTTCCATGGCAGAGAGCACAACAGGCCTCTTTCTCACCTGCCTGACCCAGAGCCCTACAGCTGGAGACCTGACCTGCCAGAGTGACCCAGTCTCCATAGTCAGAGGTACAGGAAATCCCACAGATGGCAAGCACAATGAAGGTAATCAGCTACAGCTGGAGAAGGGTAGTGCTGGATGGAGGATATTTTAATAAAATTTTGGGGAGAAGTAATTTTTTTGTATTTACACGTGTGCATGTTTGTATGTATGTATGGATATATGTGTGGTGTGTATCTGTAAGTACATGTAGAGACCAGAGGACAACCTCAGGTATCCCTCCTCAGGAGCCATTCATTCACTTGTTCTTTCGGACATAGGCTCTTCTGCTGGCCTGAAGCTCACCAAGGGGATTAGGCTTGCTGGTCAGGGAGTTACAGGGACCTGCCTGTCTCTGTCTTCCTAGTACTGGGACTAAAAGTAGGTACTACCTCACCTGGTCCTTTTCCTTTGTTTTTAAATATGGATTCTCAGGAACAAATTCATATCATAATTCTTTCTTTCAAACTCTTTACCAGCCGGGCAGTGGTGGCACATGCCTTTAATCCCAGCACTTGGGAGGCAGAGGCAGGTGGATTTCTGAGTTCAAGGCCAGCCTGGTCTACAGAGTGAGTTCCAGGACAGCCAGGGCTACACAGAGAAACCCTGTCTCGAAAAAAGGAAAAAGAAAAAAAAAAACTCTTTACCAACTGAGCTATTTCCCCACCTCCCCAGGATGGTAATTAATAAAATGCATGTGGACATAGGTAAGAAAAAGTACATAGCTTAATGAAACTTCATAACTCAAATATACCCAGGAAAACAGCATAGAAATGAACATGCAGGCCAGGCATAGTGGTACATAGCTTACATCCTAGCACTCGGGAGGCAGAGACAGACGTATCTCTGTCAGTTCAAGGATAGCCTGGCCTACAAAGCAAGTACTGGCAGGCTAAGGTTACACAGTGAGACTCTGCCTTACACAGACACACAAACAAATAGAATCAACAGATACAGCTAGGTTTGTGCCTCATGCCTGTAACTCCAGCACTTGAGGTTGAGGGAAGATTGCCATGAACCTGAGGCCAGCCTGGGCTACAGAGTGACACGGTCTTTAAAAAAAAAAAAAAAAAATCAACATATAGAACATTACCTCACACCACCCCACTCCCCAGGGCCCCCTCAGTCATTCCCTTCTACCATAAGGATTTTTTTCTGTATATGTGTGTGTGTATGTACGTGTGTGTGGGTTGGTGTGCACATGAAGAGGGCAAAGGACAATGACATGTGTCCTGCTTTATCATTCTATCCCAGTGGTTCTCAACCTGTGGATTAAAACCCCATTCACAGGGGTCACCTAACACCACTGGAAAACACATTTACATTACAATTTACAGTTATGAAGTAGCAACAAAAATAACGTTATGGCTGGGGTCACCATAATATGAGGAGCCGTATTAAAGGGCTGCAGTGTTCAAAGGCTGAGAAGCTCTGCTCCACTTTATTCCTAAGACAAGGTTTCTCACTGAACTAGAAGCCAAGTCTCAGCAAGCTTCTTCTTCTTCCGGTCTCCCACAATATTGGGATTGAGCATAAGCACAGCCATGCCTGGCTTCAAAACAACAAAACCTTTATGTGTGAGTGCACATGCCTATGTGACTGTATGTGTACTATGTGGGTGCAGGAACCCAGGGAGGCCACAAGAGGGCACCATATTTCTTACAACTGAAGTTGCAGGCAGCTGTGAGCCATATAGATGCTGGAACTCAAAATCTGATCTTCTGTAAGAGCAGTTAAGTTCTCCTCACTGTTAAATCACCCTTCCAGCATCCATGCCAGAATTTTATGCGGGCACTGGGATTTGAACCCAGATCCTCATGCTTATGAAGCAAGCACTCTCACTCACTGAACTATCTCCTCAGCCCCTTTTTGTTGAGGCAGAGTCTAGCTAAGAAACCCAAGCAGGCCTGAACTTACAATCCTCCTACCTCAGCCTCCCAGGTATTGGGATTACAAACATGAACCACCAGGCCCAGCTTAACACGATCTTCTTGGTGGCTGCCCATGAAGAGTAGCAAAACAGATGAAGCTTATGCTCTGAAGTTTTCTGGGGCTGTTCAGATGGCTCAGAGGTTAAGAGTACTGGCCACTCTTCCATAAGATCTAGGTTTGAATCCCAGCACCACATGAACTCTCACAACTGTCTGAAACTACAGTTTCTGGGGATCAACTCCGAGGGACCAGACATTTTCTTCTGGCCTAGGCATGCCCGTGGTGGGCAGACATACATACAGACTACATAGCCATACACATCAAAATTTAACTCATACTTCCATAGCATTCTTACCCGCTTGTATCTCACTTTGGCATCACAGAAGCGATTCTGACGGAAAAGGTAGTTGCCAAATTCCCTCTCAGTTGCTGCTACTTTGAGGACTTTCTGGAGTGGAAACTGTTCTTGCTGCTCCTGAAGAGCAGAGACAAGAGGAGCAACATGGAGCAAGAAGCCCCAGTGGCATAGTCACCAGCATTTCCCTCTTGGACCATGAACTTACTGCTTGTGTGTGCAGAGGCCACACAGATGCATACTATAATGGGCCCATCTAAGGAGCAGCCCAGTTGTCAGTGGCTGCGGTGGTCCTTCTCAGATTCCCCCAGAGGCAGAAGGACCCACAGAAAGTGAAGGAGCCTGCCAAGGCTAGACCAATTACTCAACAGAAAATTGGAAGGTCCTAGTTGGCTTAGGGCCCAGGGGGTTCTACATGATCATGCTGACATCCTGGCTTCATATTAGAACCTCCCATAGAAGCTCCCTGAGCCTGGAAAACAGAACCCCAGGTAAGTGCAGGAACATGTACTCTGTGGAAAGATACGACAATGGTGAGACATTCACTTGCAGCCCTGACAGTTTAGTGTGTAAGACCAAATCATACGGAGGAGCAAAGGCTGCAATGGATGCACAGCTACCAACACATCTGCGTGGCTGCTGATAAGACTACAAGCTCTGCTTCTATAGGCCAGAGAGCTAGAGGTCACACAGGAAAGCCAAGACTCTGCTTATGAGAACTGTAGCTCTACATTCCAGTTTCCCTGAGATTGTTTCAGCTTACATCTCATGTCATGGCTAGCCTGTCAAGTTAGTAATAGCCTTTTCTCTTCTTTTTTTCTTTGAGACAGAGTTTCTCTGTGTAGCTCTGGCTGTCCTGGAACTATGTAGATCAGACTGGCCTTGAACTCAAGAGATTTGCCTGCCTCTACCTCCTGAGTGCTAGGATTAAAAGCATGCAGCACCCTGCCTAACAGTCAAAGCCTTTTTCAATTCTTAAGGGGGGACCAATTCTCTAACTTGGTTTGTTAATATTATCGCTCTACTTGATATACATAGTCCCAGCCCTTTAGTAGGGGCTTCTAGGCAAGAACTCTATCACATCCCCAAGACTCAATAACCCTCATTATTAAGCTACCAGTGTCTAACTTCCTGAAAAGTAGTCATCAACTTGTAGTGAGAACTAAGCAAAGGATAACTGAATAGCAAAGAGCTAATATAGAGCTAATTTATACCTTACATTACCTCACACAGAGGAAAGCAGACGTCACTGTACAGTAGGCTGAGTGGAACAAAGGGCGGGGGTTCTAACAAAGCCACCCAAACGTGATCCTATCCCTCCATTTAGAAAGTGCTAGAAAATCCAAGTTCTGGAACACTTACAGCTGAGAGTGCACAAAACTTGTCCGACTCAGCAGAGTCCAGGAAGTCAATCAGCTCGATCTCAAACAGGACAGTGGCATTTGGAGGGATGAGGGGCGGGCACCCCAGGGTGCCATAAGCATAGGTTGGCTTGAATAGGAACCTGGCCAGTTCCCCTCTGCGCATGCTTAGAAGGCCCAGCTCCATGCCCCAGAGTGTAATATCTGGAAGAAAGGACCAAGAACTCAACTGAGGTTCACTCAGCATCTCATCCATTCACAGGTACCAGTTTCCCTCACTCCACCCAAGGGAGTATGCCAACCCAAGCCCAACTCAGTGCTTAGTCTTGCTCCTGCTGTCCTACCTTCTGCAGCTCCATCTCTGCTGCATAGTCTGTTCTTTCTTTTAAGTTCTCTGCCATCAATGCCTGTCGTCTATCTACTCTAACTGAAATTCAAGATTTTTTCCTTTATTTTTATGTGTACTTCTATGTATGTGTTTTGCCTGTTTGTATGTGTGCCAAATTCATTTAATCAATGCCCAAAGAGGCCAGAAGAGGGCATCAGATCCCCAGGAACGGAGTTAGAGATGACTGTAAGCCACCATATGGTTATTGTAAATTGGACTCCATCTCCTGGAAAAGCAGCCAGTGTTCTTAACCTTTGAGCCATTTCTTAAGTCCCACAACTGAAATCTTATTCAAACCTCAGGGCTCTCATCTCAAGTGTCTTTTCCACAGAGTGCCTGTGACCCTGCCACAGGAGGGTGACTGTAATGTCACCAGGCAGACACAGCTCACTCCTCAGAGCTCCACGCTCCATTCAATTCTACTGCATTTGTTTCTGGATTAGAGACCAACCTCCCCAACCCTAGCAAGGGCCATAAGATGTGGTTCCATCACCTTAGCATGTCCTCTTGAGATGTGTGTGCATTGATGTGTGTACACATGCATGCAGATGCTAGAAGACAGTCTCAACTGTCATTCCTCAGGGGCATCCGCCTTGTTTTTTTTGAGACAGAATCTCACATTGTCCTAGAATCTGCTAAGGAGACTGGCCAGAGAACCCCAGGGAGCCATCTTTTCTGCCTCCCCTGCACTGAGATTATAAGCATATGATACTACATTCGACCTTTTAAAACAAAAACAGAAACCAACCAACAAACTAAAAAACCATGGGTTCTGTGGGATGGAAAGCAGGCCCTCATGCTCACATGGCAAGCACTTTACTGACTGACTCATTCTCCCAGATCCTATGATGTCTTATTTCACTAGACATGCTAGGAAGTGAGCATTTACTATGTTTATTTCATAAATGCACAAAGCCGAGGAACTTCATGGTGGCTCACAACTGCCTAATTACAGTTCCAGGTGGCTTGCCACCTTCTTTTGGCCTCTGCGGGCACTAGGCACATATACATAAAAAATTTAATAATGCCCAATGGGTAACTTAGATGCCAAGATAAACTTGCCAGGTAGGCTATCAGTCAAAAATAATGTCCCAAGAAGAAAAGTGACAAGACAACCTGGGTGCTTCCCAGAAACCCAAGCTCAGCCGCAAACTCTTAAGAGCCTGTTTCCTGGACGCGGTGACTGTCGTCCCAGGATGACTTTACCTTCTCCAAGCTTCATCAGCCGAGGTGTTTTCCTAAAGCAATTAGAATCGAAAGGCTTGTCCATGTGCTCCAGGTATCCAGAATACTTGACTAAGGCAGAGGAAGGAAAAGAAAGCACAAATGTGAGGAAAGTATTCCTAAGACACCCTCAGAGCCATCATGTCAATGCCATAGGGAAACACTGCAGTCAGTTGTGCATGGTGGAGGATGTCTGGAACCCCAACACTGGGGAAAGTGGAGACAGGAGCAGCCTCAGCTACACTGCAAGGTCTATGCTAGCAGCAGACACCTGTCTGTGGGAAAGAGAAATGAGTTTAAGCTGCCCTGCACCCAGACCCACAGGGAAGCTTCTTGTGGTGTTCTGAATATCTGACTTTCAGCTCTGAGGTCCAAGAGCTCTCCTGATGAACCAAGCCTGCATCGCTTCTTAAAAGCTCAAGGTAGGGGCTGGTGAGATGGCTCAGCACGGAAGAGCACCGACTGCTCTTCCAAAGGTCCTGAGTTCAAATCCCAGCAACCACATAGTGGCTCACAACCACCCATAACGAAATCTGAATCCTTCTTCCAGTGTATATGAAGACAGCTACAGTGTACTCATTTATAATAATAATAAATAAATCTTAAAAAGAAAAAAAGCTCAAGGCAGGCAAGGCTGGCAGCCATCCGTCACCCCAGTGCTAATAAGGAGGCTGAAGCAGGAAGAGTGTCAATCTGAGACTGCTTGGAGACCCTGTCTTAAAAAAAAAAAAAAAAAAAAGCCAGGTGGTGATTGCGTACGCCTTTAATCCCAGCACTTGGGAGGTAGAAGCAGGCGGATTTCTGAGTTCGAGGCCACCCTGGTCTATAGAGTGAGTTCCGGGGCTACACAGAGAAACCCTGTCTCAAAAAAACAAAACAAAACAAAAAAAAACAAAACAAAACAAAAGGCTGGACTTGGTGATACAGAGCATTATGGAGGCAGAGGCAGGTAGATCTCTGAGTTTCGAGGATAGCCTGTCCTGGTCTACATACAGAGTTGCAGGTCACCCAGGGCTACCCAGAGAACCCTATCTCAAAAACAAAAATTTAAAACAAAGGCCTTTAATCCCAGCACCTTGGGAGGTGAAGGCAGGCAGATCTCGGTGAATTCGAGTCTTCAAAGGGAGTTCCAGAACAGCCAGAGCAGTTACACAGAGAAACCTGTCTTGACAAACAAACAAGAAACCCCCCCACATCTCCACCTCCAAAACAAAACAAACAAACAAACAAAAAACCAAAAAACAAGTACAGATGAAACAACAACGTCTGCCTAGCACGCAGAAGGCCCAGGGATCCATCCGTGGTTACCTCATAACCTGGCATGGTAGCATACCTCAGCATCTGGGAGGTGAGACAAAAGTTCTAAGTCATCTCTGGTTACGTAGGGTTTGAGGCCAGCCTGGGATACATGAGAGTGTTTCTCAAAAACCAACCCTCTCCGTTCAGGGGAAAACCTATCCAGTCCCATAAAGCGCCGGATTTTGGAAATATGCAGTCACTAACTGAAGACACCTAGGTTCCGGGTTCAGTTCCCGGTACCTTGAAAGGAAGAACACGTTAAAGCAACCAGGCGGGTTGGTTCACATTCCCTGGGCTCTGTCCCTTAGCACACCGTAAAACGAGTGGTGCCCACCCACTAGGCTAGGAACTTGAAAAGCGGAAACCGGAGTATCAGAAGTTCACGGTCAAGCTCGGTCAGCTACCACGTCAGTTAAAGAGGCCACAGTGTGGGTTGCATGAGACCCTGTTTCAAACAAACAAACACCCCCAAAAGCTAAGCCATAGTTTCCCCGAGAACAAAGGGCGGCCAGCAGCGGCCTCCATACCCAGCACGGAAGCGTCAGGTGTCACGGGATCGCCAGCGCCCTCTCGGATGATGTCCTTCAGCACACCTCGGTCCCCGGAAATGTCCAACATGCGTTGACTTAAGCGCTCATAGGGAGACTGGTAGAGAGAAAGCCAGCAGGCCTCAGTGGCGGGAGCCGCAGCGTGGCTCATCGCCTCAGGCCAGCGCCATGTTCCTGCCCTCACCTGGCCTAGGACGTCGTCCCCTTCCAGGGCGCCCGGGCCTCGGGTGCTCCCACCCATGGCTGCGCTCCGGGTGCTCCCCAGCTCGAGCTCCCAGGCTCCCCGACCCCCCCTCCGTACCTGGCAGTCGTCTCGCGACGGTGGGATTCCGTTCCTGAGGCGCGAGAAGACACTCATCTTGCACAGCTCAACCGTCGCCGAAAAGGCCTCGCCGGAAACTGCCCTCCCCCCCGCCGGAAGTCAGGCAGGCGCCTCGCCGGGCTGTGCACGAGGAAGCAGCACGTGATTGACGCAGCGAGCATGCGCGGAGGGTCTCCCCCGGCACGCACGACGCCCGCCCGTGATGGCAGGCGCAAAGCATGACGGAACCCCCGGAGGGCTCCGGACAAAGCGTTTTATAGGGCACAGAGCCCTTTCTTTTGGTCTCTGTGTTAGGTTTGGCATTCTGTCACATCGTCACAAAATTAGTGACTGAAAGCATCGAGTACTTTGTTTGTTTGTTTTTGTTTTTGTTTTTCGAGACAGGGTTTCTCTTTATAGCTCCGGCTGTCCTGGAACTCACTCTGTAGACCAGGCTGGCCTCGAACTCAGAAATCCGCCTGCCTCTGCCTCCCAAGTGCTGGGCTTAAAGGCGTGCACTACCACTGCCCGGCCCAGGCAGGCTTTCTGCTGCTGAGCTAAGTCTCTGTCCTGAGATTTCACTTTTCCTTCCTTCATTTTTCTTGTTTCTTTCTTTCTTTTTTTTTTTTTTTTTTTTTTTTTTTTAAAGATGTACTTATTTGTTTATTTCATGTATGTGAGTACACTGTCACTGTCTTCAGACACCCCAGAAGAGGGCATCAGCTCCCCATTACAGATGCCTGTGAGCCACCATGTGGTTGCTGGGAGTTGAACTCAGGACCTCTGGAAGAGCAATCAGTGCTCTTAACCGCTGAGCCATCTCTCCAGCCCCCCTTTTTCTTTCTTTCTCTTTCTCTTCCTTCTTCCTTCCCTCCCTCCCTCTCCTCTTCTCCCTTCCTCCTTCCTTCCTTTCTTTCTTAATACCTCTCTCTCTCTCTCTCTCTCTCTCTCTCTCTCTCTCTCTCTCACACACACACACACACACACACACACACACATAAAGAAGATCTCACTATGTAGTTTGGTGGGCCAGGAACTAGGCGGAGTAGGCTGGCCTCAAGAAGTCACGGAGCTCCACCTACCTCCGCCTCCCAAGTGCTGGGAATCCAGGTGTTTGCCACCACAGCTGGCTCGGAGATTTCAGATGTTAAAAGTTCATATTTTAGTAACATTGACAGAAAGGAGTCCCATGTCAAAGAGTACTGTTCACATCAAATTCAAAACAGACCCCGTTAGCTAGGGATGTAATTCAGGAGTAGAGTGCTCAAGACCCTGGTTCTATCTCCCAACAAGGCAAGAAACTAACAATGCCAGTCAAGATGGCCAAGTGGGTAAGGTGCGTGCCACCAACCCTGTCAGCCAAGACCTACAGGTGGAAGGAGAGAACTGAGTATTGCAAATTTTATCCCCTGGCTTCTCATGCATAAGGTGGCATGCACCGGCAAGCACACACAATAAATGTTAAAATACATACATACATACATACATACATGCAGGCAGGCAGCTGGTAGGAGGATATGAACCAGGACCGTGACTGTCTTGATTGGAGGGCCTGTTCTGACAGGAGGCAAAGGACTGACTCTGCAAATTCTCTACAACTCGATCTTTTGTTTTGTTTTGCTTTTGAGATAGTCTCATGAGATCCAGAATGGCCTTGGCGTGAGAATGAACTTGACTTCTGGCCTCCTGTCAGCATTTCCCAAGTTCTGGGATTATAGGTGTTTACCACTCTGTCCAGTTTACAACTTGAGCTTGAGCGTGAACGTACAGAAATAAGATATACATTACACTGTGTGGTTAAGACCTCTTCATGTTACCCCTCAAGTGAAAAAAAAAGTCAGAATGAGCAGTATGTTTAATCATTGGTGTGTATGTGATCCAAACTTATAAAACGAGAAAGATCTAAATAAATAAAATACCTTTAAAATTCTGGGTTGGGGTATTGAAAAAGCTACTCATCACACATAGCTCATACCTGCTCTTGTTTGGAGTTGGTAAGTATAAAAGGCGTGCTGTCTCAACCTTCCCCCACCCTGGGCAAGGCAGCAATCTGCCTGTGTAGGTTATCGTAAGGGACCCAACAGAGGTGCCGCCTCTGTCTCGTGGTATGTGACCCACTTTCCACCTGATTCTGGATGACCTTGAGGACACAGGTGTTACTGGCAAAGGGGAGGGGATGGGAGAAGGGGCAGACACCAGGCAGTGGAATCCATGTCCAGCTGGGTGCCCCAGGTCTCCGAGTCAGCTGCCCTATTCTGGGAGGAGGAAAAGGCTTGAGTGACCAGAGAGAGCTTCTAGTTTGAGGCTCTAGCGGGAGTCCTGCTGGACCACAAGAGATCAGGTAACTCGGTAGTGGGGGTGGGGGAGTCACGTTGCTATCTAGGTCAGTGGAGACTGTGTTTCTGCTTTGGAAGATGAACGCCCAAGGCTCCTTATCTCAGACTCTCTGAGGATAGTATTATTCTAGGACAAGGGACTTTGTTCTTGTTGTTCGGGATGTAACTAGTGAATAGATACCGACTTACCAAATGTGCTTGAGGCCCCCAGGGTTCTATCCCCAGAATGATTTAAATTGGGTACAGTAGAGCACACCCAAAATCCCAGCTACATACAGGGTTCAAGGCTATCACCATCTACACGAGCACTATCCCAAATGGGGAAAAAAAAAAAAAAAACTAACAATCTTGGGTTGCTAATTGCAACCCAAACTAATTGCTTGGGTTGAAGGTCCCTGGTGGTCCTTGCCTTCAATCCCAGCACTTGGCAGGAAGAGGCCGGGGGATCTCTGTGAGTTGGAGGCCAGCCTGGTCTACAGAGAGAGTTCCAGGATAGCCAGGGCTACACAGAGATTCCCTGTCTTGAAAAAAAAAAACTAAACAAACAAACAAAAAATGCTTGGCTGGAAGCTGTCTATTACAGATTTCTGGGTTTCAAGAGAGCCTCTTCCTTGAAGTAGAACCCCTGGCTGGAGCTGGGGCTCTGGAACCTTTAGACTAGCAGTTCCCATCCTTCCTAATGCTGCACCCCATACACAGTTCCTCATGTTGTGTGACCCCAACCATAAAAAGCATTTTGGTGGATATTTCATAACTGTAATTTTGCTACCGTTATGAACTGTAATGTAAACATCTGTATTTTTCCCGGTGGTCTTAGGCAACCACCATGAAAGGGTTGTCGGACCCTCAGAAGGGTTGCAATCCTCCTGCTGAGAATCACTGCTCTAGGACAGTGAGAGCCTGTCTTAAAATATAGTAAGGAGGGGAGGGACGATTTTTAAAAAGGTTAAAAAAGGCAGAGGGCCGGGCAGTGGTGGCGCAAGCCTTTAATCCCAGCACTTGGGAGGCAGAGGCAGGCGGATTTCTGAGTTCGAGGCCAGTCTGGTCTACAGAGTGAGTTCCAGGACAGCCGGGGCTACACAGAGAAACCCTGTCTAGAGAAAAGAAGGCAGAGGATTTACTTCATCCTAAGAGTGCTTGCCTAGCATGAGCAAAGCTCTGGGTTCAATCCCCCCAGATGCTGGGGTCACGTGGGGGTGGTGTCATAGCTCTATGTGACATTTGTGGTGCTGGAGACTGAATCCAGGGCCTCATATATGCTAGATAAACCTCTGAATTAGACTCCCTGTTGAGCTGTATATCCAGACTCATAATGGCGATTGCTTTTCCACTTAAGTCCTTTTTTTTCCCAGACGGGGAAACTGAGGCTCAGGGTTATTGTATGCTAAAATCAGAATCCAGGGCTGGCATCCTTTTCTCCCTAAGCTTCCAGCAGCCCTGGGGGCAGGGGGGGG
>JADRCD010218996.1:0-16998 GCA_019843815.1 Montemys delectorum
AGTCTGGCCTCGAACTCAGAAATCCACTTGCCTCTGCCTCCCAAGTGCTGGGATTAAAGGCGTGTGCCACCACCGCCCGGCTCTCCATAGCTCTTACAAACTCTTCCAACAGTTAACACTGCTCTGCCCTCACTCTGGTGGAAAACTCCCTCACTGGGGCAGTGACTTGCCCCTAGCTACACAAGAGTGCTGCGCCGCCTGGTGACCAGCCCATGTTCCTTATAGACCCAGGACAACTACTTCCATGGATGATGCATGCCGATGGTAGGAGTTACAGGCTGAAAGCACACACCTGCCCCAGAACCATGGTTGCTGCATGTCAGCCATGAGCCTAGTACTGAGAGGCAATGGGATCTGAGTTCCCAGTTGTTTCTGGGAACTTCACTTCCAAGCCCATGGCCAGTCAGTCCCTCTAAGATGCAGGCATGATAGCTCTAAGTTAGGATGGCAAAAATAGGTGGCGTCAAAGGTACAGGCGCTGCAGCCATACAGCTTGCAGGACTAGCAGATGCTTCATTCATTTATTGTATGTCAAGGACTTACTAGGTGCTAGGAGCCCAAAGCAATCCAAGGAGGAGAGGCTGTTACTCAAGGAACCCAAGGAATCTTGGACTGATCAGGAAAGAAAGACAACCACACAGAAAGCTGATGTTTTATTCAACAGTCTCATCACAAAAGTAGCAGAAGGAAATGGTGGAAGAATGCAGGAAGGCAACCCTGGCTCGCTGCCTCTCATACAATCTTGCTTGGACTGTCCGCTGTGGCACAGACATTTATGCTCCAGACACCAGGCAGTGGACAGGGCTCTATATAGAGCCTGAACCTAAGGATGGGTGCCTGGACTAGACTAAGGTCCACTGAATACCTCACAATTCTAAACAACTTGAGGCTGTCTTCCTATCACCAGCCACCCTCCCTATTCAAGGTCTTCAATGGGACAAACTTCCCCCTGGCAGTCAGGAAGGTAGCCACCTGCCTGTAAATAACTGAACGGTATTCCCCAACTATCACAGGGCCCTAGCCCTGGCCTGACCAGGTTCCTGAGGCTACAGTGACTCCTGATCCCAAAGTCCCCAAGGGAGCTAAGACTGAAAAAAGATAGGCTGTGGCAGGTATCCACAGCACTTTCTTTCTGATAAACTAGGGCCCTAGGAAAGGCTACCCTGCCATGGTACCCAAAGAGGCTCAGGTGTGTTCTGTAGGGCCAGGACCACCACCATGGGAGTGGACAGGGGCTGCAGACTGTACGGGACCAGCACCGGTCTCCGGGGACGCCAGCAGAGGGGCTGAGAGGCCATCAGCAGAATCTGTGTCGAGGTCCAGCCTCCAGTAAGCTTCACACAGAGGCAGGTCATTAGCTTCGCAGAGACTTGAGCTTTGCCACCACAAGAAACCCCCAGGAGTGACAGGAGCAGGCAGAGGAAAGCCAGGGAGGGGAAAGCAAGACAGATGCAGAGTTAAGAAATGAACATCACCTGACTGCCTCCCCTTCTTCTCCTCTGTGCTGGCCACTCTGCTAAGCAGTTCTGGCCACTCTTGCATCCAAAGAAAGGTGGCATCAACATGGCATGTGACTTAGGCAAGTTCTCCCCATTGGACACATGTGACTCTCCCTGTTCCTATCCATCTCCTCCTGCTACCCACCCCTTACCAGTAGTGATAAGACTTTACAAAGAGCTCCTGGTGGCAGACCTGTTTCCATCTGTACAGGGTCCTGGCCTAACTGGGTAACAGTCAGTAACACAGGTCTGGGCACTTCTCTATATACCACTATTCTAGCTCTATAGTTCCAAGCCCCAAGGTTTATGCATTCCATCTCCTTACATTACACAGGGAAAGCCAGAGATAGGAAGAGGCAAGCACTGTGCCTCAGTGGTCATGGCAGTGGTTACCTGGAGCACATCTTTTTCCACAGCTGTCTAATATGCACAAGGCCCTGGTTTTCTCCCATGCCTGCCCCAGCAGTCTCTCTCAGAACTACCCAAGACAAAAGGAGTAGCATCCCCAGGAGAGTGGAGGAAGGCAAAGCCAGAAAGAGCAAGCAGTTAGTACACAGGCAAGAGTAACCGTGCACAGGGGAAGCTGGGAAGCTGGTGGTGTTGTGAACATGAGGCTGATAGGGGCAAAAAAAACCTACTGCCTCACCTACAGAAGAGCTCTGCCATTTAAGGAAATTCATAGGCAGAGGGGCAGCTGCTTTACCATGAGGAATGTGAGAGAGGTGATTGCCCAAAGAGGACACAGGTTGTCCCAGAAACGTATGCATTGGAAACCTGGAGCTCTGGGTTCCTATCTGAGCAATTTATCCCCTCAACCCCTGTAGCAGGACTGAGTCATTGTCCCAATACTGACCCATCCAAGTATACTTGAAGCAGTAGCTGTCTACAAGGTAGTGACACGAAGATGTGAAGGAACTCACCCTGGGTACTGTGGATAGCCCAGTTAGGCTTTATACCCCTGAGTGGGTATAAGTCTCTGCCATTTTGGGGTATAGATGTTCCCACTTTTCTGCTAAGCGGATTAACATTGGGACCAAAGGTAACCCCAGAACTCTCTGGAGAACTTCAGAACTACTGAAGCTAGGCAGTGACACTTATGTCTTAAGATGGGAACAAGCCGTAGAACACACACCACTGCAGCACTGGACATCTTAGCTCGAACTGTAGCGTCTGTGCAGCAGCAGCAAACCTACCACCAGGGGAAGACAGGCTTTCCTAGAGCAAGGCGCTGTGGAACAGAGCCTCAACTGCAAGCTAATGGGGTGCGGCAAGGCCTTCACTCTTCAGCCTGGTTCCTACACATTTTACACTACACTCTTGATTTCTCAAGGCCTCTCTGGATCAGAAAGTTTCAGGTTTCAACATTCTAAGTAGCCCTGTAGAGAGCTAGGTGACAGACCCTACCTGCTGCTATCCTCTTGAGACTAGCATAGGTCTGACACCAGGAGGCTCCAGCTCCATGAATAAGGCCGAGCTGCCCAAAATCAGGGCATCCAAGTATCCCGGGCTTTAGTTCCTTACTCCTCCTCCCCACCGTTCCCCACTTCTACACTGTGAGTTTGATGACATTCACATGGAACTGAATCTCTGAGTAAGCAGTAGGCAAGGGTGGCCCAGAAAGTGGACATCGTTATAGACCTGGAAGACCACAAGGGGCCAATCCAGCCTTGACTGAAACGTCTAGACAGACAAGAGATTTAAAGCAGTAAGTCAGAGACTGTGCTGCCCTCGAGGGCTTCCTCGCTCCCTGGGCGAATACCCTTTTCTGGTCACAGTCACTGACACACAACCAAGTCCTGTGTTTTCATCCCTCTTCATTGAGGGGAAGGCCTGGGCCCCACGCTGGTGGCTGGCTGTGACTGTCCGTCCGTCAAACGATCTAGTCAGAGGCTCTGCTGCCAAGGAGAACTTGGAAAAACACAAGGCCACTGTAGGCCCTAGCTGGTCTGGGCAGGCAGCAGGCACCACCTGCATGGGAGTCCGGCCCTATTTGTACCTGGACGAGTAGTACTCCTCCTCCAGCTCATACAGGTCAATGGAGACCTCATCCCGCAGGGTGATGAGCTTGCGATCACACTCTTCCTGTAGGGCTCGAAGCTGCTGGTTACGCTGGTCAATGGCTTCATTCACAGATGGGAAGTCATTGAGGATCAGAAACTGCTTGAGATCAGATACCAGCTTCATCAGGGACTCACCAGCTCGGACCTGCACCATCATAATCAGGGTGAAATATAAAAGGAGGCAGAGACAGTGGCCTGCTCTGTGTAATTGCTGCTGGGCCAGCAGTGCGAACTGCAAGTCTGGTTTATGTTCTGCAAAGAAAAATACTGCCCTGTACAGAGCCATCTGCGAGGCCAGAGGCACAGCCAGGAGGCAAGATCAGCACCCTCCATGACCAAGTGGGCTAAGTTTGCTTACTTCAAGGAGTTTTCCCTCCCCAGCCGCACCACACACATCATGTACACATCCTGCACATTCCACTCAGAGCCAACAGAAAGCCCAGACTTTCCTCCTGACTCATTTTTTTCCCAGATATGACACGACTGCGAGTTGGGCAGTCACAGGCAGCTGTGCCCCACATAACTGCTCATATCCACTGCACAGACACTGGCCTACTGGGCTTTCCCTGCAAGATCAAGAGGGGCTCACATTTCACACATGACTCATTCAGCCATTTGCCTTTCCATTCACAACCAGCCTTGGGAAGCCTTCCTTCCACCACCAACACAGAATGGACAGGCCATCTATTTAGCCCTCCTCCCAGTGCCCACGAGGAGCAATCCCCTAAGACATGCTCTGCCCACCCCATTGTTCCCTTGTTTTCCTCTGCTACTCTAGACTCCACCTACAACCCCTCCATGGGTGTCTTCCAAGCTGCGCACTCACGATGTTGGCTGCTCGAACGTGCATCTCGTAATTGTCCTGTTCGCCCTGAGTAGCTCGCGACACCTGTGTCTCATCCTCAATCTGAGGGCAAATAAGAAAGCCTAGAATCAACACAGGTAGCAGCCACCTGGCTTAGCCTGGCTTCCAGGAACCCAAGAGCTAACAGCCAACGCCGCCGCCAACACCCTTCATGCCATTACCACAGCCTGTCAGGCCTTCCCATAAACCCAGAACGTTACTTCCTATCTAATGGCTCCAACCCCTTCTTGTTCTCTGGGTGACAATAGATGATTGCATGTCAAAAGAACATTGCCTGGTCTTTGTGACAGTTTACAAGAAATAAAATGTTCAATAAACGGCTAGAGAGATGGCACATCCAGTTCGATTCCCAGCAACCACAAGGTGGCTCACAACCAACTGCAATAGGATCTGATGCCCTCCGTCTTCTGTCTGATGTTCTCTTCTGTCTTGCAGGTATACATGCAAATACAGTGCTCATATACAAAAATAAATAAATCTTTAAAAAATGTATATGAGTACACTGTTGCTGTCTTCAGACACACCAAAAGAGGACATCAGATCCCATTACAGATGGTTGTGAGCCATTATGTGGTTGCTGGGAATTGAATTCAGGACCTCTGGAAGAGCAGTCAGTGCTCTTAACTGCTGAGCCATTTCTCCAGCCCCTAAATAAATAAATCCTAAAAGAAAAACAAAGAAAAGATGTTTAATAAAGGATTAAAAAGACAAAGTTTTTGATCATTTTTGTTTTTGTTTTATCAAGACAGGGTTTCTCTGTATAGCCCTGGCTGTCCTGGAACTCACTCTGTAGACCAGGCTGGCCTCGAACTAAGAAATCCACCTGCCTCTGCAAGTGCTGGGATTAAAGGCGTCCGCCACCACCACCCCGCAAACTTTTTGATCTTTAAGGCAGGATCTCATTTAGTTGAGGATGAACTATGTGGTTGAGGATGGCCCTGAACTTCTGATCCTGTGCCTCCACTTTCTTGGCATTAAAGAGCTGTGCAAACATCCAGTTTGTTCAGTGCTAGGGAACACAGGGTTTTGTGACTGCTAGGCAAGCAAGCACTTTACCATGTCAACAACATCCCCAGCCAGAAGGTGGCTTTTCAAGTGATCCCTCCTGGGCAGGCATCATGTGGAGCAGCTGACTGAGCAAGGTTTCTTCTGCTGTCCTTAGCTTACAGGTGGACCAGCTAGAGCCTGGTACAGACCTCAGTGGGCTTGAGGCTTCTCAGAAATTATTTAAATAGAACAGCACTTCTCAACCTGTGGCCTGCCTTTCACAGGGGCTGCCTAAGACCATCGGAAAACACTGATATTTATTTACATTATGAGTCATATAAGAGTAGCAACTGTTATAAATAATTTTATGGCTGGAGGTCACCACAACACGAGGAACTGTATTAAAGGGTTAAACTCACAATCATCACAGGAATCTAAGGCATGGGTAAAACTCAGCCCAGGCGGCTAGTGCCCAGTAACTAACTAATGTAGAGCCCTGGCAAACGAGCCAGAGGTCTCTTCTCTGCTCTACCCGCCCTTGTCACTATTTGGCTCTTCTATTTACCTGCTGTCCCATTACTTAGAACGCCTCATCGCTCCCACCTGCACCGGTCAGGTGAGTCGCGTTCCCTCTGCTATCCCCACCCCTGTACGAGAGTCTAGACCCACGTATGTACCCAGGCCCCCGGAAAACCAGTTCCTGCCTTCTCCCGCGGCTTCTGACCTTCGCGGTCTTGATGATCTCGGTGAAGTTGTCCATGATGGACTTGATGTCGTCTTTGAGCCGCTTGTTGTATGACTGCAGCAGCGTCTCCTTGCTCTGGGGCAGGGCTCTCTGCTGGGCCATGGCGGGCCCTGGGTGAGAGTCACAGTCCGGGCCGACCTGAACCGAGCACGCAAGGCTGAGGACGGGGGTTTCCGCTACCACAGCTCCGTCTACGAACACACGCCCCGCAGCAGGCTCTTACCGCGGAGGAACACACACTCCTTCACGCGGCTTTCGCTCACTGCAGGCGCCTCCCGCCGCCTCTCCGAGCCGGTCGGAACGGCGCCCGATCCAGCCCGCCTACACGAACGCGCAGTCGCGGCCCGACACGCCCCCGCAAGGCTCCGCCCCCTCCGGCAGAGTCCGCAATGGGTCCTTGTCACTTTAAATCCGAAATCCCGCGCAGGCGCCTGGTCTCGCGAGATCCGTGACCGCTTACTTATCACCCACAATTCCCTCTCCTTTCTCTCTCCACCAGCCGAGCAAGATGGTGAGTGGTTGTGGGCCCTCGCGCTATCCGCCTCCATCCGCCACCATCCGCCACCCGCCGTCTCACGGCGGCGTTCTCGGTCGCCCCTGTCACTTCGGGGTCCCTCGCGGGAAAGGAGCGGCAGCGAGCGGCGCACAGGGAATGACTCCGCTGCCCGATGGGACGGCGGAAGGTGCAGCCTCACCGGGTTTCTCTCTCCTGTACAGCCCAAAGGGAAGAAGGCGAAGGGGAAGAAGGTGGCCCCGGCCCCCGCCGTCGTCAAGAAACAGGAGGCCAAGAAGGTGGTCAATCCTTTGTTTGAGAAGAGGCCCAAGAACTTCGGCATTGGTAAGAAGGCGTCAGCGGGTCTTGCCGGGGACAAGGCGCCGGTTTCAGGGGGGTTGGCCTTCGCCGTGGAAACCGGACTCCTTCGCTAAGCAGACGCAGGCGGTGTGCCTTGGAGGGCCACGCTGGCGCTAAGGCGGCCGCTGCGGATGCTTCGGCTGTTGTGTTAGAAGGGGGAGTGGTGCTCGTGTGCAGATGATGTGAAAGAATATTTGCTATCAGAAAAATGGTGATGACGCTTGAACCACCAAGATCGCTGATGCCCCGACACCCTCCTGAGTGCCTCGGGCGGGCCGGCACGGTGGAGATGCCTCGGCTGCAGTGTCCCCCTTTACTTCCAGGGCAGGACATCCAGCCCAAAAGAGATCTAACACGCTTCGTCAAATGGCCTCGCTACATCAGGCTGCAGCGGCAAAGAGCCATCCTCTATAAGCGTCTCAAAGTGCCTCCTGCCATTAACCAGTTCACCCAGGCCCTGGACAGGCAAACAGGTGAGGTTCTGGGGCACAGCCAGCTTGGAGTTTCCAGAGCTTGAAACTGGTCCTGAGTTTGCCCTTCCTGCAGTACATGGCCACATTACAACTGCTATATAGATATAGGTGACAGGGAAGGGTAGAAGGGGGCCTCCAGTCAATAGGGGGGTTTTGTTGGGGAATCAGGGTCTCTGGTTGTGGAGCTCAATGTGTAGACCCAGGTGGGCTTTGAGATTGCTCCCTTTGTCTCCCGGGTGCTGGGGTTAATGGCAAGTGCCACAGCTGTACAGAGTTAGGAGGCCACTTGCTTAACTTTTCAATGCCAGGCTAAATAACAAGTTAGAATTGGGCTTGAGCATGAGATTGCTTGCCAAGTAGCCCCAGCACAGGAAGCTGGCTAACCTGTGCTACATAGCAGACTTTAAAAGAATGCAAGCTTAGAGTGTGGTTGGATTATTTTCCAGCAACTCAGCTGCTTAAGCTTGCCCACAAGTACAGGCCAGAGACAAAGCAAGACAAGAAGCAAAGGCTACTGGCCCGTGCTGAGAAGAAAGCTGCTGGCAAAGGGGACGTCCCAACTAAGAGACCACCCGTCCTCCGAGCAGGTCAGTGCTTCCCCACCCCCAGGAAAGGGAAGGTGGTAAGGCAGGCTGTGCAATGATGTATGAATTTCTTCACCTGAAATTATTGTGAAGAGTAAATCGAGCTTTTTAACCCTGAGTCGCAGCTTAGTGGAGCTGTTTTTTTGTGACTGTAGCAGCTCGAGCACTCAGGCAAAGTGGTTGTGTTATGTGTTCCAGGAGTCAATACAGTTACCACTTTGGTGGAGAACAAGAAGGCTCAGCTGGTGGTGATTGCCCATGATGTAGACCCCATTGAGGTAGGTGTGGGAAGATCTGTGTTGCTTCTGGAAGGGTGGGATCAGATTTGTGTGGCTCTTGCAATGATGTGACTCTTTGACTGAAGTGACCTTGAAGTGTAATTACTGAGCTTTTTAACCCTGAGCAGTTGCCACCCCACCTGCAGCTAGCTATTGTTTCGGCCAAAACAACCTACAGCTCACGTTTGCTTCTAGCTGGTGGTTTTCCTGCCTGCCCTGTGTCGAAAGATGGGGGTGCCCTACTGCATCATCAAGGGAAAGGCTAGGCTGGGGCGCCTGGTCCACAGGAAGACCTGCACCACTGTTGCCTTCACACAGGTTAACTCGTGAGTATTCGGGCTTGTCTAAACTTGTGCACCCACGACTTACCCTCCCAGCTTTGGGACCATTTGCCAATGATGGTTAAGAATTTCTTCACCTGAATCAACTATGTGGTCATACTGTTGTCTGAGGCAAAAGGGAAAAAAGTAGGGGAGGGGCTTACTCCTGCTTTCTAAACAGTAACAAGACCTTTCTCATTAAACCTTCCCAGGGAAGACAAGGGTGCTCTGGCTAAGCTGGTGGAAGCTATTAGGACCAATTATAATGACAGATACGACGAGGTGAGCAGCTCTCTACAGGCCATGGGCTTGATTTTGATTGACACCTTCCTTAACTGTGCAGTTTGGGTGCCCACTTGGAATCATTGTATATAAAATACTAACTGATCTGCATTAGAGGGCAAGGTGACAGGCTAATGTCTACTGCTTCTGTCATTTCAGATCCGTCGCCATTGGGGAGGCAACGTCCTGGGTCCTAAGTCTGTGGCTCGCATTGCCAAGCTGGAAAAGGCAAAGGCTAAAGAACTGGCCACTAAATTGGGTTAAATGTACACTAACGTTTCTGTACATAAATATAGTTACAAAATGATCTTCCATGCCTTTGGTTATTTGGGTTGGTACAAGTGTGTGCTCAGATTACTGCTATCCCCTATAAAATGTTTTGAGAGCAAGCTGGGTTTTTTATACATATCAAAATCTTTATTTTATGGTTGTTGAGAACAGATTAACTTCACACTGGTGTCCGGCGTACAAATTTTTGGAGCCACAAATACGATGTGGCCGCGCACAGTCCATACCTGTGGTTGAAAGAAATTAGTCAGCCATAGTATGTGTGTGAGGGGGCAATAAGAGGCAACAGGACTAACCAGGTAATGATGTACTGCATGTGCTCATTCCGCAGAGTTACTCTCGTCTGACCTCCAATGGGTCCTCCAGGGGTTGTGCTTTCTGTGGAGATAAGTCACTCCTGTCAGACCCCCTACTAAATGAGACCTGTCCCCCTCTTCTAGGCTAGCCAGAAGAAGGGGAGTTGGAACAGTGTTCACAGTAATAGAGCATGCTCTCCTGAAGCAGGCTGACCACAACATACGGAAGTCTGCATCAATGAAAATGGGGTCTGCTCCTGTTATCTTGGCCATAGCTTCCAGGTCTCGATAATACCAGTGATTCCTTTCTGGGCTGTTCTCAGGAACAAAGGGCTTCCTGTTTTCTGTCAGCCTTACTATGCCAACTAGGTCTACTTCTCCCAGGACCTACAAAAGAAGGCAGGATTGCTTTTTACAGGAGTCCTGTATGGAGATCAAGGGGACTTGACTTTATATACATCTCCCAGGCTGAAGAGCCAGCCAAATGCCTTACCTGGCCTTTCTGCCTGGTCTCAGGATTCACTTTCTTCCTGGGGACAAACCCTCTGTTAACCAGGATGGTGACTCTGGAGCAATAATAAAGTCCCTTTGAGTGAGGAAGAGTTCCGATACAGATGTCACTATCTATGGGGCATATTCTGTGGGTTCAGTTCTCACTGCTAAGGCTGTGATTCAAACACTAGCAATGAACTAAGAAAGTTGCTTAATGGGCTGGAGAGATGGCTTAGCAGTTAAGAGCACTGACTGCTCTTCCAGAGGTCCTGAATTCAATTCCCAGCAACCACACGGTGGCTCACAACCATCTGAAATGGGTTCTGGTGCGTCTGAAGACTATTACGTACTCATATAAATAAAATCTTTTTAAGAGCACTGACTGCTCTTCCAAAGGTCCTGAGTTCGAATCCCAGCAACCACATGGTGGCTCACAGCCACCCATAATGATATCTGACTCCCTCTTCTGGTGTGTCTGAAGACAGCTACAGTGTACTTATTTAAAATAATAAATATTAAAAAGATTTAAAAAAAAAGAAAAGGATCTCGTGGATTCCCCAGGGTCTTAAGGTTGATAAGTACAGTTGAATAAGGAAGCTGACAGGCTCAGCCATGGACTACTCACCCCAAGTCAGAGCAATGGAAAGGAGTAACTACATGGGCTCCACTTTCAGTTGAGGACATTCTGCTAGCATCATGGGCCTCTCGGACGGGATCCACCATGGTCCGAGGCATTATGTACAACTCTTTGGAGTGATCAAAGTGTCCCCTGACCTTTACTGGCCTGTACTCCAAATTTTTCAGTTCCATTGGGCTATAAGGAGAAAAGTGGAAGGGCTGTGGGCTAGCCAGACATGTCAACCCGTTAAGCAGAAAGAGTAAGAGGCTCAGTGAGGGTCATCAGACAGGTTATGTTCTCCATAGGGGTGATCAGCAACCTTTGATGCCAAATATCTGTGATAACCAGAGCCCAGTTTTCTCAAGGAAAGTGTGGGTTTGTGCTACTTTACATACATTAACCAAACCTGAGTCCAAACTCCACTTATTACCTACCCCGAAGGACAAAACTTTAAAATTCAAGAGGGCAGTACAATAAAAACTTGTTCCAAAGCCTATTACCCACCACTGCTACAATGAACTGTCACTGCTATGGAGGGTCCCTTGAGACCTGAAAAGAGAAATCAGGCACCAAGAATAAGTCTTTTCTACTTACGTTCTGTGCCCAACTACATAAAGGCAGTCTGCGGGAAATGGTTCCTGCTAGAGGAGAGAAATTACACCAAACAGAAGCAAGGGCCCTATTGCTGCTCCTTAAAGTGGGCAGCCACACTCACTCTGCAGGTAGAGGGATGGGCTCAGCCATGACTCGAGACTCTAATTCTGCAATAAGTTTCAGCTTCCATTTACGACGCTGGACCTACAGAAACAACATAAGCTAAGCAGATATCAGTGGAATCCAAGGCTCAAGAGCCACCCAAATTCGACCCCAATCTTCACCTGCCAAGTCCCCAGGCCAAAAGCAGTAGCTGGGATTAAAAGCAGGAACCACTGGAGAAAGGAGTCGTCCTCTGCTTTAGCGGCGGCTGTTTCAGCAGTAGAGCTGCAACACCTGCGTGGCCTACAGACCATCCCTGGAGGGAGTTTTACAACACTGGCATGGGGTCAGAAGCCCTAGAACAAACAGAACTGGGTGGCCAATTCCTCGAGAGGACCGGTTATACCCCCAGAGAATGTATGGCAAAGGAGGCAATTAACAGCACCGGTGCCCAACCCTCTCCCAGCACAATACACCCAGTAAACACTGCGGGCTGAAAGGTGCATCAACCGCACCCAGGTCTGAGCCCTTCTCACCTGAGCGGACAGAAAACCCAAAGACGCTCCTCCTGACAGCGCAGAACGGGGCCTGCGGGGACCAGACAGGCCGAGGGGCTAAATCCAGGGACCCCAACGCATGCCAAGCGCAAGCACCTGGCACGGCACAACCCAGGCCCCCTCAACTCCGAGCTATGTCTTCTTGGGCAGGGTCCTCCCTGGCACTGCTCCACCAAGGACTAAGTCCTCTTGGGCAGGGTCCCCCGCGGCCCCACTCCGGGCCCGGCCCTCCTGGTCCGTCTTATTGGGCAGGATCCTCTCTGAACCCCCGCTTACCGGCCCCGCGTAGGCCCATTGCGGCCACCGAGTCATCCGTCGCTGCAGGACAGCCAAAGCCTTCACAGCAGCCATCTTTGAGCACTTCCGGGACCAAGAAATCTGCTTCCTTCCGGGACGGCGCTCTGCCTCACGTGGTGGCTGCGGCGTCAGATAGTCTTCTCCGATCATGGACGCACCACCCTCTGATGTGCTTGCATTCCTGCGCCAGCACCCCAGCTTGAGACTGCTGCCCAACACCCACAAGGTCAGAAGAGAACCGTGCGGGGAAGAGTAGGGCCAGGGAGGAACGGGAACTGGGAGGAACGGAACCTCGGAGGACCGTGGCGGGAAAGGAGAGGACCAGGGAGTATTGTGCCTGGAAAGCAGTGGGACCTGGGAGTGGGACAGCGCAGGGAAGGGGCGGAGCTGGCAAGAACCACCTTCTGACCAGAGGTTCACCCATAGGTTCGCTGCTCCCTAACTGGCCATGAGCTGCCCTGCCGTCTACCGGAGCTCCAGGTCTACACCCGCGGCAAGAAGTACCAGCGGCTGTCAAGTGCTGTCTCTAACTTTGATTACACAGCATTCGAGCCACACATTGTGCCCAGCACAAAGAATCGGTACGTAGTTTGGCCGGCCAGCGCCTAGGTGCAGAGCCTGTGCTCCCTTCTCTTAACATGTAGGAGCCTCCCACTGTGACACTTTTATCAGGAGACGGGGCTTGTGGCCCTTGCATATAGTTCCCTGAAGCCAGGCTGGGCAGTGGCTGTTTCACTGTTTGGGGATCCTATCTATGGTTGTGTGGTTGATATATCCTTACATAGAACTCCCAAGCTGTCTGACCCGCAAGCATGCACCATGGAGCAATGTGAAACTTAAGTTTCTTGGATAACAATCTGGGACCTTGATCCCAGATACCGAGTGGAATTGTTTGAGAAGTTGTTTTGAAAGTAAGCCTGGCCGGGCAGTGGTGGCGCACGCCTTTAATCCCAGAAGCAGGTGGATTTCTGAGTTTGAGGCCAGCCTAGTCTACACAGTGAGTTCCAGGGCAACCAGGGCTATACAGAGAACCCCTGTCTCAAAAATACAACAAAAAAAAAAAAAAAAGGAAATAAGCCTGTGCATTGGTTGGCCTGGAACTCACTGTGTAGACCAGGCTGACCTCAAAGCCTGCCTCCACCTCTGCCCTCTAAGTGCTGGAATTAAAGACCACCATGCCCCTTTCAAAGTCCAGACACTGAAACTAAATGCAGAACATCCTCAGCAGATAGATCTTCACTTGTTTGCAGCATGCAGCCATGGTGGAGCCCACAAGTCTGGGTCCTTGGTGTACACTGCCCCTCCATACCCACCTGTTTGTCCTGTAGGCACCAACTGTTCTGCAAACTCACCCTGAGGCACATCAATAAGTCCCCAGAACATGTGCTGAGGCACACTCAGGGCCGGAGGTATCAGAGAGCACTTCATCAATGTAAGTCACCCCCAGAAGCTCAGGCCTTGGGATGCATGCCCCCTGCCCCCAAAAAGCTAGAAAGGTGCCTTGGCCATCACTGATCCTTTATTGATGCACTTGCTTGATCTTGCACAGTGAGAAGGCCAGTGGCTCCTGACCTCCCCCACAGCAAAGCCAGAAGTAGGTGGGAAGGAATGCCATGGATGCCTGATATTCCATAGCGGGGACAATCCCAGGGCAGCTCCCTAGTCATCTGACACTGCAGCTGAACCCTCAAGACTGTTCTCAGGAGCAGGATTGGTACAAACCGTCCTGTAGGTCCCAGAAGATGAGGGGTCTTGCAGCTAAAGGGTTGGTGGCTGGAGCAGGAAAGGGGACTTGCAGACAGGCCTTCGGTATTTGTTGGGTGTAGCCAGGGCTGGGAAGGCATCCCAGGCAATTGAGACTGAAGATTCCCGTGGTTATTTTAACTTCCATGTGGGTCAGGGAGGGAGGATGGTGCCAGACCAGGGGAGTTGAGAGATGGGGTCAGCTTGAGCATGAGGGAGGTGAAGGCCACCTCGGAAGATGAGGGTTAGAAAGGGGCTGAGATTAGGTAACCTGAATGGAGGAATTAGGCGGGGAGAATGGAGGGTGGCAGTTTGCAGAGGCTAGGAATGAGTGGGGGGCTTCAGGGGCTGCATTGCCTGTCCTGCCCTAACAGGCAGATTTCAGTCAGAGGGTGGGAAGGTAAAGGATCTGTAGACTGTCTGCTGGGGCGGCATAGCCAGATCCTCCCACACATGTAGGAGCTCCTAAAGTTGGCACCTGGGCTGCACTGACAGGTGGCAAGCTAAGGCTTGGATGTGCCTTGGTTAGCTTTCTCATCTGCTGCATCTTGACAGGGAGGTGCTGTACAGGAATTCCCATGAGAGAATTATAAAGATGTACCAAAAAGCTGAGACAGAGCCAAAACACAATGAGGCCTTTTAGGGTGGTGGGCTGGTTACTGTGGCTAACTGGCCTGCTGAGAGCACTGGGAGGAGACCACAATGGTCCTAGGAGTAGATGTCAAAGTTGAAGTAGGAAAGACTGGAGATAGCAGAGCAGTTACTTCTATCAGATGCCAGGTCCCAGTCAGACTCCATGAGCAATGATGGTTAGAGCTGGAGATGGTGCTGGCCCAAGTAGTTTAGACGCCTCAGTACCTGAGGTGACCCTAGTAAGTGCCTCCCCTGAAGCCTCATTCCCACTCTCAAGTTCAGGAGAGGTGAAGCCAGGCAGTTTTCCCCCCGAGGTCCACAGCCTTTGGTAAGCTGTGGTAGGAGATCTGGTAGGAGAAAGGAACAGAACCCTGGCACAATACAACCCATAGCTTAGCTGTGCACCAAGAGGGTACCAGTGTAATGAGCTTGCTAGTCTCCTAGATGAAGAGTGTCAGAAACAAGGCGTGGAGTATGTCCCTGCCTGCCTTCTACACAAGAGGAAGAAGAGGGAGGACCAGATGGACGGTGATGACCTCCCAGGCCAGAGAACAGGTTTCTGGGAGCCAGCTTCCAGTGACGAGGGAAGCACCTTGAGTGACGACAGCATGACAGACCTATACCCACGTAAGCAGGCACAGCTTGATCCCTGCCCCCCCCCCCCAACATACCCTTCCACCCCCGTGTGTCTCCTGCTAGTTATCTTGTGATCCTGCTAGCCACTTTTCCCAGGAAAGGGATGCTTTTACCTACCGCAGATCAGCCAAGCGTTTGTTCCTTCCAGCTGGGCTGTTCACAAAGAGAGAACTGGGTAAGCCTGAGAACCATGACACTCCTGAAGACTTTCTGACAGACCAACAGGATGAGAAGCCAAAGCATTCAGAAGAGAGCACTAGAGAGAGAGGGGAGGCCAAAGTGGGCCACAAGAGGGGCCATAAACTAAAGAAGGTGAGTGGTGGGCTGCGAAATGCTGAGGGTAGGGGGCTACCAGGCCAAAGCTGAGCGAGGCTGGACTGCTAGTGCTCCCTGTGGTTTTAGCAAATTCTGCAAGCGCACTGTCAGATAGCAGCCTATAAATATGAAGCCAAGGGCACTTCAGAAGGGCTGCAGGAGTAAGTCCAGACTGCTCCGAACTGCCCCTTCCTCCCCCCACCCCCCGCCCCCAACACAGGACTCAGAGACTTAGCTACTGGGCACCCACTCCCTCTCCATGGGTCAGGAGTGAGTATTCATTCTCTGAGAGGAGCTGGGTAGACAAAGTCTGTAATCACTTGTGCTGCCCTCTCCTGGGCCCCACACTGACCCAGTACTAGAAGTGCTGAGAAAGCAAACTGCTCTTCAGCCTTCCCTATGGACTTATAGAGGCCCTCCCTGGTCAGCACTCTCTGCTTTCACAGAAGCAGCTCGCCTCCTTGACCAAGAAGTTCAAGAGCCATCACCACAAGCCCAAGAACTTCAGTTCCTTTAAGCAGATGGGGAGATGAAGCCTGCAAAGAAAGCCTTTGGGTGTCCTTGGAACTGGCCACTGATGGCCCGACATTGGCTGCTGTCCAGAGTGGGCCTGGAGGTTGTGTTCAGAAGATGGCAGCAGCAGGCACTTGAAGATTCCTCTCCATGCATGGCTTTCTCTCTAGTGCTCAGTGACCCTTGCTGTAGCTCACTATAGCATCCTGAAGCCTACTGAGCCTGCCTCTGGCTGGTCACCACATAGGATCACACTATATACCACAAATGCCATTATTTATTTTGATGTTTCCAAAGATCAAAACATTTTCAAACACAACTAAGATATAAAATACAGCATAAAAATGAGGTTTATACCTATTCCCACATAAAGCTAAAGCATTTTCAGAAAACTTTTGCCAAACCAATATGTATATCATTTTTTCTCCCATCCCAGGCATAGCCCACAGGAGGCTGGTAAATGGGCCGAGTACCCTCAGGATGAGGGCTCCCATCCCAGGCATAGCCCACAGGAGGCTGGTCAAAGGGCTGAGTACCCTTGGGATAAGGGCTTTTGCTGCATGGCATGCACTTGCCTTCCAGGGTCTGCCCCACTCCACAGACTGGAATGTCATGGGGCTGCCACTGCAGGTGGCTGTGCACTGAGGCAGCTCTGTGGTAAAGAAATAGCATGGCCTTGGCCACTGCTGGAATTCACTTGGGAGGGAACAGGCAGGCCATAAGGCTGCAGTAGAACATGGGCTAGGTGTTGAGCAGGTGGATTCGGACTGCAGAGCCAGTGAGGCAAAGGACTGACCCAAGGTGACTCAGAGAATAAAGTCCTGCCTACCCAGCTGAGGCCAGAAAGGAAGACCTCCAAGACTCTGTACCCAAGGGTGAGGTAAGCTGCCAGCTTCCCTCCAGGGGTTCTAAGCCTGTCTGTCCCCTCCAACAGACCTGGGAGAGATCCAGGAGGAACCAAACTACC